>VDFB02216788.1:0-29099 GCA_007258455.2 Sequoia sempervirens
TTTGCTTCAAAATATCTTGACTTTAGTCAACAACTTGACCTTTGACTTCTTCAAGACGTCCCTTTTGATTTTTGCAAGTTTTTTATTATTTTCTCTCTTGAACAACCTCAGTTTGATCCTGAATCTGGCTTGATCTATTGATCCTGAGATGATGCTAACACATTCACTGCTAAGCTGGATTTGACCTGAAGAGGAGTGCCTGGGAGGCATGATGGTAAAAAGCTGAGTTTAGGGCTTCAAAAGAAAGGGCGCCTTTTCCAAGAAAAGGCTCTTTTGCTTATGCCTTAGTGAATTTTTGATCTTCGTTCTTCAGCCTTTTGAAATGACCTCTCGTGCTTTGATTTGTATTTCTTGTTGATCAGAGAATCGGATGCTTTTACTTGATATCTCATCAGGTACCCAGCTCTGTTCTGCCAAAAATGACTGACTTCAGAAAACCTGGATCTCAATTTAGAGTTCCTTTATTCAAGGGTGCCCCTCCTTGAAAAGGGCACTTTTGTCTTTTGGCCTGATCATCTTCATCTGAAAAGTTGCCTACTTTGATCTGGATTATCCGTTGAATGCTCTATCAGATGTTGGTGCTTGCAGTTGCATTTCCGAGATCTACTTGGGCTGAGAAGGTTATCCTGGGAAACCTTTTGTCATTTATTAGCATCTGGAGGTCCAAAAAAAAGGGAGCCTTTCTTTTGAAAAGGCTCTTTTTCTTAGAACTAGCGTTAACGTGGTTTCTAATATTTCCTCAAGCGCCTCTTTTAGCCGTCGGTTGCTTGTGATCTATTCCTCAGATGATTTATCGTTTGTTTCATTAATGCGCTAGTAGGAAAAGCGAGGACGACACTTGAATTCATCGGGCTGCTTTCGGACCCTTAAGAATCAGAAGCCACAGCGAAAAAGGCTCTTTTTCCTCGTGAAATGGTTGCCGTAGCATTTCGAGAGTTGAATCAAATCTTGACCTTTTCAATTTTAAAAGCTCTCGTCTAAGATCACCATTTCTTCATGTCTCACGTTCATAAAATTGTATGGATGTTTGGGAAAATAGCTAAGGCATTTGTGCATAGCCTCCTCTTGGGGAGCAAAGCGTGCATTCTCGGTTAGTCAATTTTCAAAGCATTTTTCATTTTTGAAAATCCCGGACTTAGTCAATTTTCAGCATTTTCATTTTTGAAAATCCCCTTCATCAAACAGCATCGTTTTAGACCTTTCCGCCATAGTTGCGTCGTTGAAGCTTGCGAAGGTTAGCTTTCAGCACCTGGTACTGGCCAATCTGCCATTAATGGCTGCGGAGCTCCTAACTTTGTTCCTGAAAAATAGAAATAGACCCACCAGAGTAAAACTTATCTTTGGATGATTCTGACTTGACCAATGTGATCGTGAAGCCTTTTAACCCTATCAAAATCATTTTCAATCATTTCTGGGAAGGTCCTATTTTCGGGGGTTTTCCCTGAAAATAGGGGCGAAAAACCCTAATTTTCAAATTTTCAGAATTTTGTACGTGTGTTCCTTGACAGTAACCCACCAAGATCTTATGATTGGTTTGACCTAAAACAGACTTTACATGGCATTTTAACAAGATTTAGCTCAATTTATACAGAATGCCAAAAAAAATTATTTTGGGTACAACATTAGGCTCCGTCTGGTGACCATGTCGGATACCTACGGCATAGGAGAACCGAGAATCTCAAGTTTCGTAGACCAGTATATCTAATCAGTTGGGCAACGGAGTCAGGACTTTGGTTCCATACATACCTAAAAATAGAGTTCACCTCAGTTATTGGGTTCCCCAATTTATTCACCTACGACAAAACATCTAAGAAAACACCAAAAACACGACAATACTTCACTGAACAGGGAAAAACATAACAACATAACGTTAAAGCAAAGAAAAATTATTTTACAAAGAACTCACCTCATGCCCAAAGGGATGAAATGCTTCAATTATTTCCTGCTTCATGGCAGTGCGAAGAGCCTCCCATCGATGCTGCTTCTGCCTGAAAGGCTTTACTTCTTTTCTGATGGGAATTGCAGGAGACAATCCCTCTGGGATGAAGATTCTCAGGTATTCATATATCCAAGCAAAAGTACTCTGACATAAGTCAGAATATGATGCAAATGGGAAAGCCGATACCCCTGAGGCATTAGTTCCGCTATAGTTCATCCTCGGGATGCTGAACTCTTCAAACAAGTTGATTGAGTTCCAAACTCGATTTCTATAATGCCGTAGGTGATCTTTGCTGACCTGAAAATATCCTTTGACCGGTTCTTGGATTAGCTCCAAATCACCTTTAATACATAGGAGTTTCATTCCCATGTCTTTGGCATCTTTGAGGCCTAACAGAAGCACCTCTTTCTCAACTTCAGTGAATTCCAATTGCACAGATGGGTGCAACTGTCCTTTAGGGGAGATGATCACTTCCCCTGCTTCTGAACTTGTATCTGAACAACCTCCATCGAACTGTGTTGTCCATGACCTTGCGTCCTCTGTCAGTCTCTTTTCAGAACAAACAGTGTTCTGATCTTTAGTTTCTATTTCTGCCAGAGTTACATAATTACTGGGACGTGCTTCAGCCTTTGCTCCTGCTGGAACAGATGACTTGAGCACATCCTGCTTCTTCACAACATTGAGAATCTGATCTATTTGTTCTGGATGGTCCTGAAGATATTCCAGTTGAGAGATTTGTACCTTGGTCTTCATCATGGAAGCTACGATGTCAAAATTTTCTAAAGACGTCTCTTGAGCAACTGGAACAGCGTTCTTCTGTGAAGATCTGGGATTGGAAGTGGAAGGCACCTCTTCACCCTTTTCGTTTGATTTCCATCTTTCTTCCTCTTCTTTCTGTGCTTTCAAGTGTTGAACATGTGTAGTCACAGGCGTTGAAAATTTTTCATGATTCACCGCAAGAGAATACTGACGGTATGCTTCTTTTTCTTCTTTAATAACGGGTTCGAAGTTTCCCGTTGCGGAGTCGCCATCGAAGTTGTCCGTCTGTGGTAAGACAACATTCGAACTTGTTGGTACAAAACTAGAACTGGGAGCAGCTTCAGCGTATCCCATGATTTGGGTCATTCTCAGATTCTCAGGACACGTGGATCCAATATGTTCATCACTGTCATGGAAACAGCAAAACACTGCACTGTGTGCAGCTTCAATCATTGGTTTTGATGGAGGTGTTGGCAACCGTGGTTGAAGATTGTCTCTCTTTGGCTGGTACGATTGCTGAGCTAGAGATCTGATAGAATCTGTTTTCATCAAGCCAGAAGTGATCATATTATCCTCCAACCTGATGGCGTGTTCTTGCACACTCTTCAACTCGGTTTCCTTTTCCATCTTCAGGAAGAAGGCTATCTCTGATGGAAGAGAATTTATGAAACAACTTATCAGGATCTCTGGTGATGGATCGAGCGTAGAAGAAATTCTTGTAACAAGATGATTAAATCTTGATACAAATTCCCTCATGTGTTCATTGTGATCCATCTTTGAATTTGCGAGCTGGGCAAACAACATATGATTGTCTTCAGCGGGCTTGAATCTCGCCAAAAACTTCTCGCTCATAGTTTTCCAGCTTGTAATAATGCCTGGCTTCAGGTGACTGAACCACTCAGCAACATCTCCAACAAGAGTCTCCACAAAGAGACACACTGCGATGTCTTCATGTGGCACATGCAAGATGGCGCAAGCCATTGTGAATGCAGCAAAATGTTCATCTGGGTGTTGACTTCCATCACCATGAAATTGAGGAAAGTGTTTCCTTGACCCTTTAGGTAATTCATGATTTACCTGAAAAGATAAAGGTCCAATACTATTACCCCAAGGTAATGAAGGCGGACGCCTCTTGCCAGCATTGTTCTTGTTACCATCCATTGCTTCTTGTATGGATCATGCAATTGGATCCCAGAGGATCATTCCCGTGACATAAAAGTGTTAGCTTTTCTTGAAGTTTGATGCCTCGTTGCCCCACGGTGGGCGCCAAAAAACTGTTGGCGTTTAAATTAGCACCTCTGGAGTGCTGATTGTAAACGTTCAGCTATTTCAAATGTTTTGCAACACTTCTTCGTTATTTAAAGAGGAGAAGTCCCTCTCTGCTGGGAGCAATGCGTAGGGAAGGGAAATGTTAACTAAAGTTCCTATCTTTTTATGCTTCAGCGGCAGGACACAAGGGTGCACAAACACAATGCGCCGTAGCTAAGCTTTTCTCTGGTTTCTGTAGATCTCAACTACGACTAACTAGCTTCTATCTATCCAATACCTTCAAGATAAACATAGCATGAGGGTAAAGGAGCGGGAATGGGTTTGGTTGGATCACCTGAATTCGCCGTCTCCCGAGAATATGACCGAGGCTCTGAACTCTCGGGTACACACCGGGATGAGGTTGGTACAAGCAAACACTCTACACGGTAAACTAGATCTGAGACCTGCCAAGGAGGAGGGACTCCTATCCGAGGTATGGGCTTAGGAAAGAGTTTACTAGAAACAACAAAATCACGATGCCTTGGCCAACGAGCTTGCTAAGGAGGAGGGACTCCTATCCGAAGTATAGCTTAGAAGTCAACACATTAAACAACATCAAACCATAACTGTCAATAACGAATATCCAAGGAGGAGGGACTCCTATCCGAGGAGGGAAATGAGACAACAAGTTATTAGACACAAGACGTAGACATAACTCAAATAAGATGATCAAAACGCAAGCGCCTTCTGATATTCTTCTTCAACGCTTCATCAACGAACTACAAAAGTTGGGAAAGCAAAGGCACGAAATCATGCACAATTACAATTGTCCAACGAACTCTCATCCAAAAGTGAACAAGTATTCGCTTTCAAAGCTGTTGGCAACAATGGCGCAGCAATTTTGCATAGCAAGTAAAAGTTAAACAAACAATGAGCCCAAGACTCTTATTTATAGAACTCAAAGGAGTGGGCAAACCCAAAATCTCCTTGAGTTAACAATGAGTTCTTGCCAATCAATTAGCAAGATTTATTCCTAAAAAGGGGGAACAAGCAGTTAACTGGAAAACTACTTCAGTTAACTAAAAGTAAACAAAGAGTCGACTGGAAACTACTTCAGTTGACTGAAAGTAAACAAAAGGTGAACTTTAATGTAAGTATCCCTCCAAAATAGACATCCACATTTAGTGGAGATCTAAGATCCACAAATCATGGAAGCTGATTAGACATCCTTAATCAGTGGGATCTGACAATGCATGATTTAAGGGATATGGAGTTAACTTGGAAAGGGACATCAAGTTAATTCCAACTACATTTAATGCCTTCTTGAGTTGACTTGGAATGACGCATCAAGTCAAATTCAAGTATCATAAATGCCAATTGGAAGGTAGGACGTCCTTCTTAGGTGTCTTTTCACACTTCACCATTTCTGGTCAACAGCTCCTTGATCCATGTGTTGACTTCTTTCGTTTCCGGATAGTCAATGCTGTGATGACACGGCATCTCTTCTTGCGCAAGCTATTGCTCTTGGTAACTTTGGCGGCTTCGTGCTTGGAATGATCTCTTCACAGCTGGCAAGCCAAGGTGCTTACTGCCACGCGGGAGATGGTAATATTGGTCTTTTTGCTGCAAGATCAGTCTTTCTTTCTTCTTCGTCCAGAGTAATTGCTGCAGGTCTCCACTGAGCGGGACATGTATTCTTTTCAAAGATAAAGATCCGTAGACTGCTGATGATGTTCGTTTGCTCTCCAACAATGTGTGTAAGATCTGGTTGGAGAGTTGCTGGTGCAAGGTCTAGTTGTTCAATTGGA
This sequence comes from Sequoia sempervirens, assembly GCA_007258455.2. Lineage (NCBI taxonomy): Eukaryota > Viridiplantae > Streptophyta > Pinopsida > Cupressales > Cupressaceae > Sequoia > Sequoia sempervirens. Next base: position 5,755 of record VDFB02216788.1, read on the forward strand.
GTCCAAGGACGCCAAATTGTCATTCTGTGAAGAAGAACTCGCCTGTTGACTGTAAACATGGACGTGTTCAGACAACTTCTGAAAAACCCCTGAAAAATAGCGCCCTGCCGAGAAGTATTTTTCCGGAAAAAATCTGGCACATGGGTTTTGTTCGTGCTTCAATGCTGAACAAGCCCAATTCCTCAGAATTTTGATTCTGAAACTTTTTCGGAAAAACCCCCAAAAATAGGGGCAGCAAGTATGCTGATTTTCGGAAATTGGACGAGATGGGTTCCTCTGGAAAATTATGCTGGATATACCCAGTTGATCTGATCTGATGTAGCCTGCCACCTTTTTTGAAATGTGCAAGAAAACCTAAGACAAGAAGAGAGGAAGTAGATAGAAGATGGATTGGAAGTTTTTTATCCGACTCTCTGAGAAAATCCGTCTCTGAATCCAACCTCAGATTAGCAATCTTCTTCTACTTCAGATCTGCAAGAAATATCGAAGAATGGATGAAAACCTTGGCCAGATCTGTAAATGGCGTCCTTGAGAGCTTATGGCTGTTCTTGATCATCAACCTGCAATGAAATAATGAAGTGGGATGTCTATACCTTGATTACATAGACTCAAGCCTTAGATCCACAAGTTTGGGGACCTAACTCACGATCAAAAGTGATTTTGGCTTGATCTAAAGTTCAAAAAGGTGATTTCCACTGATCGTGGAGTGTTTTAGCCAAGTTTTGCTCAAAATATCTTGACTTTAGTCAACAACTTGACCTTTGACTTCTTCAAGGCGTCCCTTTTGATTTTTTGCAAGTTTTTTATTATTTTCTCTCTTGAACAACCTCAGTTTGATCCTGAATCTGGCTTGATCTGTTGATCCTGAGATGATGCTGACACATTCACTGCTGAGCTGGATTTGACCTGAAGAGGAGTGCCTGGGAGGCATGATGGTAAAAAACTGAGTTTAGGGCTTCAAAAGAAAGGGCGCCTTTTCCAAGAAAAGGCTCTTTTGCTTATGCCTTAGTGAATTTTCGATCTTCGTTCTTCAGCCTTTTGAAATGACCTCTCGTGCTTTGATTTGGATTTCTCGTTGATCGGAGAATCAGATGCTTTTACTTGATATCTCATCAGGTACCCAGCTCTGTTCCGCCAAAAATGACTGACTTCAGAAAACCGGGATCTCAATTTAGGGTTCCTTTATTCAAGGGCGCCCCTCCTTGAAAAGGGCGCTTTTTTCTTTTGGCCTGATCATCTTCATCTGAAAAGTTGCCTACTTTGATCTGGATTATCCGTTGAATGCTCTGTCAGATGTTGGTGCTTGCAGTTGCGTTTCCGAGATCTACTTGGGCTGAGAAGGTTATCCTGGGAAGCCTTTTGTCGTTTATCAGCATCTGGAGGTCCAAAAAAAAGGGATCCTTTCTTTTGAAAAGGCTCTTTTTCTTAGAACTTCGCCGTTAACTGTGGTTTCCTAATATTTCCTCAACTGCCTCTTTTTGCTTCGTCAGCAGTTGCTTGTGATCTATTCCTCAGATGATTTATCTATTTGTTTCATTGTCGCGCCAGTAGGAAAATGCCGAGGATGACTGCCTTGGATGATTCATCAGGCTGCAACAGACCCTTAAGAATCAAGGGCGCCCCTGCTTGAAAAAGGCTCTTTTTTCCTCGTGAAATGATTTCTCCTTCGTAGCATTTCCAGAGTTAGTCAAATCTTGACCTTTTTCAATTTTAGAAAACTCCTCCGTCTAAGATCACCATTTCTTCATGTCTCACGTTCATCGTGTATGGATGTTTGGGAAAATGACTAAGGCATTTGATTGCATAGCCTCCTCTTGGCAACAAGGCGTGCATTCTCCAGACTTAGTCAATTTTCAGCATTTTTCATTTTTTGAAAATCCCAGACTTAGTCAATTTTCAGCATTTTTCATTTTTGAAAATCCCCTTCATCAAACAGCATCGTTTTAGACCTTTTCCTCCATAGTTGCGTCGTTGAAGCTTGCGAAGGTTAGCTTTCAGCACCTGGTACTGGCCAATCTGCCATTAATGGCTGCGGAGCTCCTAACTTTGTTCCTGAAAAATAGAAATAGACCCACCAGAGTAAAACTTATCTTTGGATGATTCTGACTTGACCAATGTGATCGTGAAGCCTTTTAACCCTATCAAAATCATTTTCAATCATTTCTGGGAAGGTCCTATTTTCAGGGGTTTTCCCTGAAAATAGGGGCGAAAAACCCTAATTTTCAAATTTTCAGAATTTTGTACGTGTGTTCCTTGACAGTAACCCACCAAGATCTTATGATTGGTTTGACCTAAAACAGACTTTACATGGCATTTTAACAAGATTTAGCTCAATTTATACAGAATGCCAAAAAAATTTATTTTGGGTACAACAAGATAAAAACTTAAATACATAGATTTAAGATTCTCAAAACATCTCCATAAGCTAGATGCACATAAACAACTAGTGATTCTAATTAGCAGAGAATGTAGAATTATATTTCAAAGCTTATAATATTAGGTTCTTGAATAATAAGCTAGAGAGAGATTTTTTTGATCCAAATACAAGTATATATAAGCGGGTGAGTAAGTACTTCTTTTTGCCCATAACTAACCAAAAATGTAAAGTCTTTCAACACTACGATAAAAATAAAGAAAGTAATGAAGAGTCACAATGGTGGTTCTTCACTTCCAGATTCAGTGGATGAGGCGAGTCTTTTCTGCAAGGCTTGGAAGGCTTTTGCAATAGGTGGCAACTCCTTATGTTGGGGAATAGTGATGTTTCCCATCTGTAACCACCAAGCCAATTGTTTATCACGAGCAGTTTCAATTCTCCGATCGTGAGTTCCTGCTAGTTCAGTCATTTGAAATAGGACCAAGTCTCCCACTGAACTTCCTCAAAATCTCCGCATCGAAATATTGAGAACCAAAAATTTCATGAATTATCTTCTTAAAATCTTCTTTCAAGACTTGAACATCCTCATCACTACCTCCTCCTTGTAAGTTAGGCTGTAGGCTAAGTGTAGTAAGGTTCTTATGAACCTCACCGATGATTGTATTTCTTTCATTTAACATTTTGTCTAATTCATGTAGGCCTTGTTTAGTAACATGAAGTTTCCATTCCACTCTCTTGTTCTAGATTATGCAATTCCTGTTAGCAACATTAGGAACAATTTTATCTTTTTCCCAATCTTTCCATCCCCATATTCAACATTCCTTTGATCTCGTTTGAGTATTGGGTGCATAACCCTTCTTCTTTTTCAACAACAACGATCTCTTTCTCTAAGTTAGATTTTAAGGCATATGCTTTCTAGTAAATATTAAATGAATCAAGAATAATTTGATTACCTTTGGTTATTATGCCATTACTCCAATCTTCTATGGCCTTTCCAAATACCTTGAAACTATTCATCTTGCTTATTGCCTCCCTTCCCATCAATGACATGGGATCAAAGGATGAATCAACTTGAGAAATCGATTGAGGGGGAAGATCAAAGACTGATTTTAGGCAATCAGTTAAAACCTTAACCTGTTTCTTTAACTCATCCTTACACTTTTTGTCCTTTTTAGATCGCTCCACCAACCTTGTTGTTAATACCTAAAAGTTATGCATGTCTCCATCTCTCGTGGAGGGTTCTAGAAATATCAAAGTCACTTGCAGTTGCTTGAGTGACTTCTTTTTATGCAGTAGGGCGAGAAACTTCCAGACCCAGATTCCTTGAGCCATCATCATCTATTAGGGTAGTGGTAGTCTTCAAATTCTTGGGTTTAGGAGTCCTTTGCAGTAGTTGACCTACCATATCATTTGATACTTGATTGTCGGGTGATGGGTGGTGGATTTGGTTTATCAAAATTTCCCCTAAATTCATCCCAATTTATCTGCCCTGGTTTAGTGTCCCCTATCTCAGGTATGGAACAAATTAACCTAGAAATGTATTCATATCCATAAATTTGTACCTCATGGTGGCCAAGGTACTAAGGTTTGTATACAATTGCATTGAAATAGATAATAATGTTGAAAAATATTTTGAATTTAAGTTGCAACTTAAGATGGCTATTGAACCAAGTAAGGAAGAAATACCTTGAGCACCTATAGAATTCAAGGATTAATGTTTGCACCGGTACATTCTCCTTCAAACGCCTTTCCCAGTATCACAATTGAGTTATGCACTTCTCAATTAGCTCAAATTTCCTTTTATCACTCCACAATAAATGTGCAAGTAGATATGCATTTAATTGTACCCCCTTTGTTAGGTTGGCATGTGTAAAATTTCACATCATGACCTCATTATAGCTACCTTTTAAAAATTTGGATAGAAACAACTACCATATCGGTGAAAAAGGTAGTTCACATAACTCTAGTGGACTCCAACATGAGTTTTATAACCAACGGGAAATGTCGCCCATAATTTAACTCTTGATTTTCTGCATCTTTGAAACCCCCATCATCTTTGTGGCGGTAAAGGGAAAAGTTTGGATAACTGAGTAAAATGTCGCTAGCATTACATAAACTCTAAAAGATGCCAAAATAGCTTGGGAAATGAATAAAGTGGGACTTACAAATGTTCATGTAACTTTGGAAAATACCACCACGTGAAAAAAAAGATAATGCTTCAAAGAAGACCACCACAGTGGGAAATGAAAGAGTTTTAATAACTTGAGCAGTTCCCAACAAGGTTACGATAACTAACCAAAAGGCCACCAACATGAGAGTTAGCCAATAATTTTAAGTAGTGAACGAATTTTGGGGGATGACCAAAAGTGCGGCAATAATTGGCTTTGACTAGGGACAAAGATTGACAAGGATGAAGTTAAGAACCTAGAAGCAAAATTTACATGATCCATGTTTTATCCATTGGGTGATAGAGTCATAACATGATTTGGATAAAGATCTCTTAGAAACCAAAAAGACACACCAAAACTGAAACAACCTAAACTATGTACAAAGAAATCCCCGAAGACAATCACATCTAGTAGAGTTTAAGATCTCGCCCATTGTATGGAATGGGAAGAGGGGTATTACCGAGGTAAGCTAGGCAGAAAGAGTTAGGTCCGCATTCTTGAGTAATTTTGAATGGACTTGTCGAGAGAGCATCAAATTTTTTATGTGCTCCCTTTGGCTCCCTACAATTATCCCATAGTAACACCAAGTTTCCAATCATAAATTTCCTTGGCCAAGTTCCTTCTTATTGAAAATCATCTTGACCTTGGCTTGATGCAAAGTAATTTTATCCACCATTTGATCACATTGTTCTTCAATCTTTGTTAGGTATAGGATCCTATTTTCTAAAGCGTCCTAGAACTCTTGATCTTCTATTGTAGTATGCAGTTTGCATGCTAATAATTCCAATGGTAGAGGTAAGACACTTCCTACTCCATACACTAACTCAAAAGGAGTCATTCTTATCACCTTCTTTGGGGTTGTTCTGTCTACCCACAACGCCTCATAAAGTTTCTTGTGCCAATCCTTTTGATTCTCATCCACCAATTTCTTGATGATGCTGACCAAGTTCATATTACTGGATTCAGCTTGACCATTTCCTCGAGGATAATAATCAATCGAGTGAGACAAGGATATTTTGTAATCATAGAAAAAAAGGGATATCTCACTGGAGGATAACCTGGTAGCTTTATCTGTGACTAATTTATGAGGTACTCCAAACCAAACTAGGATTTTCTCCTTGATGAAGTCAGAGACCACCTTTGAAGTTGTTCTTTTCATGGGAATTTTCTTAACCCATTTAGTAAAGCAATCTATCACTGTGAGGATATGAGTGTTCCCCCCCGCTCGATTGAGGACTGATAGGCCCTATAAAATCTAGAATCCATTGTTGGAAAGGTCCATCAATCACCACAGGTCTAAGCAGAAGTGCTGCCAGTTGAGGCCTACTTGCGAACTGTAGACACTAAAATTTGGTCTAAGCTTGCGACTTCAATTTCTTCATAATTCGCATTTCCATGGTTGTGATTAAATAATGTTAATTATTTAATTACTTTCTAAAGTCCTTTCTCATCTATTAATTAAATAAATTTTAATTATTTAATTAATTCATTCTAACATTTATTCTTCTATTAATTAAATAAACTTAATTATTTAATTAATTCATATTGTCTTTATTCAAAGTCCTGATTAATTAAATAAACGTTCTTTATTTAATTACATCACTAATTAAATTTATCCTCCTTAAATTAAATAGATTCTTATTTAATTTATCTTTATCGTATTTTTGACTATAATTAAATAAATACTTTAATTATTTGATTATTCATTTAACCTTTTCTTCACTCAATTAAATAAATCTTATTTATTTAATTAATCCTTAAAATGTCGAATCTTGAATTAAATAATCATTTAATTCTCAACTCTATATTTAGATAAATGTTTAAGTTATCTAGGTATTCATTTCCACTTGACTCAAGATCTATTTGAATCAGTCAGTTATCTCCTGATTTAATGTATGAGTGTCTTTCACGAATAAACTCTCTGTCATAACCAGTCAGTTATCTAGTTCTAACTCATATGCATGTACATACATATTAATTAAATATCTTTATTTAATTAATTAATTTTATGCGTGCATTTGAACAAATTGTGTCCATTATTCTATCTTTATCTTTGTCATGCAAACATTATTCTTCTACTTTCGAATACTCTCAAACTAAGATTAAATCATTATTTAATTTTTATCTCTATTCTTAGGTTTTATCACTCATGTCAGTACTAATAGTTATCATAATGCATGTCAAATCCTTTAATCTGGATCGTCCGTTTATCTTTTAATCTTGGCCTATCATTCAAATGATCAATTTTCTATAAATTGATCTGTCTTTCATCATTTTACTCCTCCTGAAATTGTATGACTTTTGGAGCACTTCTTAATCTTCAATATTTTGCTATAATCACATCTATCAAGGCTATACTTGCACACATACTGAAAATCTGAGGGCAAGAATACCAACACGGTGAAATGGAGAAGGACAACATAGGTTATCCATGGAGTTACATCGAGCTTTGGTGAGATTTTTTTATGTTTTAGCTATTTCCTTTGTTCTTTGTTGTTTAACTTTAGATTGCATTAGAGTTTATTGCTATTGTTAATGCTTTAATATTTCCTATATTTAATGATGTTACATGAATAATTTACACTTTTCACATATTGTCACCCAATAATACGTATCCTTGAACATACCTGGCCAGTAGTAACCATGCATTAGGATTTTGAATGCAGTTACAATGGAGGAAAAATGTCCCCCACACGCCTCGTTATGAAAAATTTCTAACAACCTTCCTTGCCAATTTTTTTCCACACATTTTAGGAATGCACCATCCAGTCCTTTTTTGTATAAGGTGTCTTCCCAAATGACATACTTAGCTACCTTCAATTTAAGATTTCTCTTTTGATTCCTAGATAGGTGCTTTGGACATTCTCCATAAGTGAGATAATAGGCCATGTCTGAGAACCATTCGTCTTGTAGGCTAACTGTTAATACCAGAGGGAGATCTTCCTTTTCTTCCTTATCTCGCTCCTCTACCATCAATTTACAAAGTCCTCTACCCCAACTAGTTTTGTAGGCTTGAGATTCAAGTCATATTCTTACACTTTTGCAATCCATCCTCCCCTTCTGTTACAAACAATATCTTGTTGAGTAAGGATGCTTTTCAAAGTGGGACCTAACACATACACAATTGAATGTGAGTGTAGTATATAGAAACAAAATTGTTTAACTACTTTAACAACTGCAAATGCATGTTTCTCTATTTAAGAGTAATTAAGCTCATCCTTTTTTAGCGGTACACTCATGAAGGAAATAGGCGCTTGTACATTCTTCTCATCAGCCTGGAGTAGGATAAAAGACATGGTGTGCTCTGAAGCATAACAACAAATGATAGATCTTTTTTGAAATCGAGGTGAACTAGAACAAGAGCCTGAGCAATAGCTTCCTTAATATCCTTGAAGGATTGTTTTCCAGCTTCATTCCAGTTGAAAACTTGTTTTTCCTTGATCATCTCCACTATATGCTTAGTAATTTTTGAGAAATACAAAATGAATTTCCTTAGAAAATTAACTTGGACGAAAAAATATTTTACTCCGATTTTGCTAGAAGGAAGACTTAACTGAAGGATAGATTTAACTCATTCTAGATCTATTCTAATCCCCTCAAATACTATGGGACCCAACAAATTACCCTTAGTGACTCTAAACATTGACTTCTTAGGATTTAGGGAAATACAGTGTTCTTTACACCTTTTTAGTACTTGTTTCAAATCTCTTAGATGATTCTTCCCCCTCTTAGAAAATACAGTTAATTCATCAACGTAGATGACAATGATTTTATTCCTAAGATCTACAAAGGATAAGTCCATGGCTCTTTGGAATGTCACCCCAACATTAATAAGTCTAAAGGGCATCCTATTATAGGTGAAGGTTCCCCAAGGTGCGGTGAATGCTATTTTATGTTGATCTTCTCTTGCCACGTTGATTTGATTATAGTTGGAGAAACTATCCAACATGGACATCATCTTTGAGCTAGCAACTGTATGAAGGATATGGTACATATTTGGAAGTGGGTAATTATCCTTCAAGGATGCTTGATTAAGGTTCCTAAAACCCACACATATTCTTATCTGACCATTCTTCTTGTGGACTAGAACAATGTTTGCTACCCAGGTAGAATGATGAATCAGGTAGAATATTCTGGCTTTAATAATCTTGTCAATCTCTTGGAAAATATTTACATCGGTGACCTTAGGGTTGTAATTCCTTTGTTTTTGCTTGAAAGCAACTATTCCTTCTTTTAAGGGTATGCGATGCTGAAATTTCCTACCCATGAAGTTTTTAAGGTCATTATAGCACTAGGCGAAAGCCTCTTTGTAATTAACGAGTAAAACTATCAATTTTTCCCTCTCTTTGGAAGAACAACACTTTCCAATATAAACCAACTTAGGGGAATCAAGATCTCCAATGTTCACTGCTTCGAATTCCCCTGAGTTATTGATAGATTCACTCATTTTTCTTTTGATAGATCGATCATGTTGATCAAATAGGTCCTCCAAGGAGACCAACCCCTTAGGAATACTATTACCCTTCAACTGAATGACTCCATATTTCAGGTCACGAATGTCGTCAGGACAAAATTCATTACACTCACTAGTACTCCCTTCAAAGAAAGTTTGAGCAAAAAATTCAGCGTTTTCCAAAAAGGCTTGAATCTATTTATCATTTTCAAACACTTGCCAATGGTTAACATTGTTAGGAACATTGGGTCTGTAAATCATCTCAACCCTGCAAGATTTGATCTCGAAATATAGATGTGCAAGTAACAAGGAAGCATATAATGCTAATGAATCAACCCTAGGATTTAGTTCTCTGGGAATTGCTTCTATTGAAAAGGCATCAAAACACTCAATGGAATCCCATACTTTATTCCTATAGTGTCTTAGCCTTTCATTTTCATAGTAAATACTTTAAGTACTTTCTTGACAATCATCTCCATATCTCCCAAGACTCTGAGCATCTTATTTCCCATATTTCTCGTCTTAGATAGTCCCAATAATAGAGCTTCATACTCTACCGTATTGTTAGTGTTCACAAATTCCAATTTATAAGGAGGATTTTTTTCACCTGAAAGAGAAATGAGCACTACACTCGCTCCTAATCCAAAATTAGAGCAACTCCCATCAAATTTCATCATCCAAAGTTTTGATGTTGATTCCAGACCAACAATATTAGCTTCTTTATCCTCATTCAAGAAAATCATATAATTCCGAAATTCAGATTCTTCAAACAAGATTTGTGCCTTAGGGTCTTCCAATTTAAACACCGAGATCTTAGCTTTAGGCTTAGGTTCTAGGCACACTTTCTTACTCCTAATAGGTATGGTAGCATAGGACCAATCCAACTGAATTTCACCTCCTAAATCTTTACAAAAACTTCTACTTAGGAGCATACTGTAGCTAACAGGAATGTTAACTACTAGGATTGTGAACTTTAATTCGGATGAGCTGCAAGAGCAACTTGAGCATGTTTAATCTGTTCAATCAAATGAACTTGTTTAGACTCCATTGAGTAGCATTTTTCAAATGTCTTAGTTGAACTTAATCCCAGAGCACGAGCGGTTTGTGTAGGAATAATGTTTTCAGAAGCACCAGAGTCGATGATACAATTATTCAACTGGAACCTGTTCACGAACAACGACACAGTAAAGGGTTTAGTTTGTCCTCTATGGGGCATGATGAGGAAATTTTACTGCTGGATGCTGCATTAGTAGCTAAGTCTTGTGAACTAATCATTTGTTCATCTAAGCCCACATGGGACTTAGACTGACTTGGCCTAACATACTCGATTAGTCTATCCAACTCCTTAGGATTCATTTGTAAATATTCTGCATGTGAAATTTGCACTTTAAAGTTTTTACAAAACTCAACAATATCAAAATATCTTGAATATTTTTTGGCAAACAAAACATTCAATGATTTAAGAGATTCTTTTGCAACTGTGTGTGGTACATTTTCACCTTTAGAAGTAGCACTAGCTCTAGTAAGCAAAAATTTTGGAGAATTTTGAGTATCTTTTTTATTAGTGTTTTCTTGACCTTGTGTAACAATGGCACAAGTGGGCTCATCCAGAGTGATGTAGACGTCTCCTCCTCTATCATCATCAGGTTCATATTCAAGGTATCCATTCACAGAGTCACCATGCTGATTAGTAGAATTACCTTTGTTAATAACATCCACAATGACTTCCTTCATAATAGTCATTTGCATGAATCTGTTCATTTCAGGGCACTTTGATCCATCAAGATCAAATGTAAGGTGAAAGGCACACATATTCTTCTTATTGTCTCTAGGAAGAGCTTCTATTACCAACCTATGTTGAGTTGGAGGAAGAGGAAGATTCTTATTGCCAGGTTGGAAATTCGTCTTCCTTGAGATATATTGGTAAGGTTGGGTACTCTTAGGAAACCATCTTTTTAGAGTGATAATATCATTTTCCAACCTTTGGATCATGGGATATGATGAGGTAACTTTATGTGATTTATTCAAATGCATCTCCCTTTTCCATTTTCTAACTATGATGAAATCATCTTCTAGTTCTATAGAAAGTGTTTGTGTAGCCTCTAATGTATTTATAGGTCCCTTTTTCAAAAGTAAACCGATATTCGTTTGTTGTGCATTAATAAGGAAGCATTTCTGCATCTCCTATGATGGTCTTTTTGTAGCATCAATCTGACTTACCGGCCTGTTAAACCTAGCTACTAATTCTCTCATAGGCTCACTCACTTCCTTCTTTAACTGTGTAACCTATGCTATTAAGGAAAAGTCATCATCAACGCTTTTAAATCTGCTTTCAAATTTATTTTTCATAGTGGCCTAGTTGTTAATTGAACCATGCGATAATTGATAGAACCATTGTGCTACATCATCTACTAAATATTTTGTGAATAGCCTAACCGCTACATCTTCCTCTTGTACTCCAAGCACACCATAGGCTATTTGAAAGCATCAATATGTTCCTCTAGTGAAATCTTCCCATCACCCCTAAATTTAGGTAAGTTTTTATGGGAGCCTTTGGGTAAGTCATATAAATGATTCCCTAGACTCAAGGGACCAATAGAATCTCTCCAAGGAACAGGTGGTTGATTGGCCATATAGCGAGGATAATTTACAACTAGGGCTTGGAAAGTAGAATAGTCTGGGGGTGTTCTAGTTGGAGAAGCCGGTCTAATTTTGGCTCCAACTCTTCTTATAGAAGGGATAATGTAGGAAAAGTTATTTCTTTGCAAAGATTCAAAGATTGGGTCCGAAATACCCCTAATTCTTTCTCCCCTAGTAAACCTTCGGGAAACCAGGATGGGATTAAAATGTTTGATATGTATAGCCTGGATAAGACAAACCAATTATAATCTTAACTTGTTTGATCCCTAGTAGAGTCGCCAAAAATATGTTGGCTAACAAATTGGGCACCTTGAGATTTTTCTTATTAATATGACTCCTTTACCCAAAAGGTGCCACTGCTTCCAACAACTCTGGATGACTAATCTTTTTGAGAAAGCAATCACCCTTTGAATTGAGAGGTACAACTCCCTTGTATGATATTCAACGAATCAAAATAAATAGAAATTAAATCTATATGTGCTTTTAATCAAAAATTAGTAAAGGCTAAACCTGATAACATAAATATTTCTAGTATCAGATGCAATGAAAAGATGATATAAATACTGGCACAAAGACTAGATGGTATGAAATGATCTAATTATGGAATATTAACCCAATATATTTTTTAAAAATGAAACCAATTATAGAGATATACACATATACATTCACACACAAATAAGCATAAACATGAGAGAAAAAATTAAACACATAGATTTAAGATTCTCAAAACATTTCCATAAACTAGATGCACATAGACAACTAGTGATTCCAATTAGCAGAGAATGTAGAATAATATTTCAAATTTTATAATATTAGGTTCTTGAATAATAAGCTAGAGAGAGATTTTTTTGATCCAAATACAAGTATATATAAGCGGGTGAGTAACTTCTTTTCACCCATAACTAACAAAAAATACATAAAGTCTTTCAACACTACAATAAAAACAAAGAAAGTAATGAAGAGTCATGGTGGTGGTGCTTCACTTCCAGATTCTGTGGATGAGGCTTTTCTACAAGGCTTGGAAGGATTTTTTGACAGATGGAAACTCCTTACGTTGGGGAATAGTGATGTTTCCCATCCGTAACCTCCAGGCCAACTGATTATCGTGAGCAACTTCAATTCTATGATGTAAGTTATTGCTAGTCCGGTCGTTTGAAATAGGACCAAGTCTATCCCACTGAACTTCCTCAAACTCTTTGCTCAAAATATTGAGAACCAAATATTTCATGAATTATCTTCTTAAAATATTCTTTCAGGACTCAAACATCCTCATCACTAGCTCCTTGTAATTTAGGTTGTAGGCTAAGTGCAGTAAGGTTCTTATGAACCTCGCCGATGATTGTATTGCTTTCAGTTAACATTTTGTTTAATTCCTGTAGGCCTTGTTTAGTAACATGGGATCAAAGGATGACTCAACTTGAGAAATTGATTGAGGGAGAAGATCAAAGACTAATTTTAGACATTTTGTTAAAACCATAACCCATTTATTTAACTCATCCTTACTCTTTTTTCCTTTTTAGATCATTCCACCAACCTTTTTGCTGATACCTAGAAGTTATGCACGCCTCCATCTCTCGTGGAGGGTCCCAATTTTATTCTAGAAATATCAAAGTCACTTGTAGTTACTTGAGTGACTTCTTTCTGTGAAGTAGGGTGAGCAACTTCCAGACCCAGATTCCCTGAGCCATCATCATCTATTAGCCTAGTGATAGTATTCAACTTCTTGGGTTTAGGAGTCCTTTGCAGTAGTTGACCTACCATATCTTGCTTAGGTAGATCCAATTGTATTTCATTTCTCTTCTTTGATAAGATATCTTCCATCCAAACAAGAGTAGTAGGAATAGTAGAAACCTTGGAACTTGAAGAGTCAAATAATGTCCTCTTTGTTGGAGGAGTATCTGTTTGTACACCTTGTGATGAAATTGGGGAAGACCTAGGTCTTGGAGACTCACTCAATTATCTGATAGGTGTTGAACCATGAGATGAAGAATTATTATTGATTTCAATGTTTCCTAAATCCTCTTCTCCTTCTTCAATTTCCTTATATTTATCCAAGTGGGGTAGATCAAGGATGTCTTCTCAAGGTTTTTGGAACAGATTCCTATCAGGAGGATCATCATCCCCATGGCCCTGAGCACTAGATGGCATTGGGAATGAAGCTGACCCAGAAGTACCTAAAGTTATAGGGGGTTGACTACTTCCACCTACAACTTGAGTATCTTGCAAACTAGTTTGAGGGCAAGATTGCTTTGTCTTCTTTTTATCCACCCATTCTTGCATTCTCTATGAGACAACTTCAATCCTTGCTGTGATTTTTTCAATTTCCTTGTTACTCCAATCCATAGCAGTGATGGGTTGATTAGCTATTAGCTTTGTGATGATCAAATCTACCAATTTGATTCATCATCTTCAATGCCCTGTACATCCCAGTTCAAAACATAAGTGGTTATTTGTCTAAAAGATAATCCCATCCAACTTCTTCTTCTCACTTCCAACTCATCAAAACAGTCGACCTAGTAATCTTCTAAGTTGGGAAGATGAAAGAAACCAAGACCTAGCTTCAAGTTATTTTCACATAATCCTTTATGTCAAAGGGAAAGTGTTCATCATAAATATGTGAGGGATAATTATATATTTCCCTTTCTATGTTCAAAGCATCTAACATGGAGTTACAGGTGAAGGGACCAAAACCAACAAGAAATTGGATATTTACCATTCTGCACTCCTCGCACCTCTTGTTCACATTAACAAGTTGCCTGTAGACCTCAATCATCACAAATTTATCCTTTGGGTACCTAGGGAATTTTACAAGAAAATCACTGAAACCACCAATTCTTATGTAAGAAAACCTTTGAAACTAAATAAAATGAATCCCATTAAATTTGACAAACTACATGGCTTCTGGTGTAATTCTCATCTCAATTTTTCACTAATGAGTTGTGCCCAATCCAAAAATTGATATCCTTTGAGCACAATTTGGATGAAAAATTACCTCCAATCTTGAAATCCATGAGCGTCTTCATTTCCCTTGAGTCTGTGCAATAGTATCATGATATCCGATATTTCCTCCACGAAGTGATTTCTGTGCAATTTTTTTGGTAATCAAGATTTACCTCTTCTAGGCTTTGCTAACCAATTCTTTTCTATCTCATTACAATAAAATCTTTTCTTAGCAGAAAACTCAATTTGAGAATTGGTAAAATCTAGGGATGAGAAATTTTCCCTTTCAGGGATTCTTAGACATGAACCAAAGGTGGTTCATTGAATTTTAACCACCAATATGTTATCCTCTATTCTAATCTCACAAGATTGAGAATCATAGTGCTTGATACATTCGAGGACCAATTCTGGGAATTGTACTACTATAGGGAAAGCGACTGCCTCAATTAATCCACTATTAACAACTTGTCAGGTGATGGGTGGTGGATTTGGTTTATCAAAATTTCCCCTAAATTCATCCTAATTTATCTACCCTAGTTTAGTGTCCCCTATCTTAGGCACAACACAAGTTAACCCAAAATTTTATTCATATCCCTAAAATTTGTACCTCATGGTGGCAAAGGTACTAGAGTTTGTATATAATTTCATTGAAATAGATAATAATGTTGAAAAATCTTTCGAATTTAAGCCGCAACTTAAGATGGCTATTGAACCAGGTAAGGAAGAAATACCTTAAGCACTTATAGAATTCAAGGATTAATGTTTTCACCAACACAATCTCCTTCAACCACCTTTCCTAGTATCACAACTGCGTTATGCTCTTCTCAATCAGCTCAAATTTCCTTTTATCGCTCCATAATAAGTGCACAAGTAGATATGCATTTAATTGTACCCCCTTTGTCAGGTTGGCACATGTAACCTTTCACATCATCACCTTATTATAACTACCTTTTAAAATTTTGAATGGAAGCAACTACCGTATCGGTGAAAAAGGTAGTTCGCATAACTTTGGCAGACTCCACCATGAGTTCTATAACCAACAAGAAACATTGCTCACAATTTAACTCTTGATTTGTTGAATCTTTGAAATCCCCATCATCTTCGTGGCGGTAAAGGGAAAAGTTTGGATAATTTAATAAAATGCCGCTAGGATTACATAAACTCTAAAAGATGCCAAAATAGCTTGGGAAATGAATAAAGTGGGACTTACAAAAGTTCATGTAACTTCAATAAATACCACAACAAGAAAAATAAGACAATGCTTCAAAGAAGATTGCCACAATGGGAAATGAAAGAGTTTTAATAACTTGCGCGATGCTCGAGAAGGTTAAAAATAACTAACCAAAAGGCCACCAACATGAGAGAGCCAAAAATTTTAAGTAGTGAGCGACTTTTGAGGGATGACCAAAAATGCGGTAACAATAGGTTTTATAGGCATTCAAGTAAATACATAATAATCAACAATAGTAGCAAATACTATAAAATACAAATGTTTAATGTATATCTAAAAACTAGTGTTTTTAAAAATTAAATAAGTAAATAATATAAATAATTTGATTAGATAAATAGATTTGAGCCTTAAAATAATTTTCAAATGAAGGAATACATAAAGTATTACAACATCTTGTTAAAAAATAACTGCACAATGCTCAATTGAAAACATAAGATTATTTTACCAATTTCTATAGTAGGCTTCACTGTTTGTTTATTAAAAGTGCAATTTATACTTGCACTTTTAACAATCTATAATCGTGAGTGGAGTTTTCCTTTAATGTATCATTTAAAATTTCATTTAAGATTATCATTCGCTTGATAGAATCCAAAAAGTTTGCCTCATCTAGCTTCTAAGCTTGAGGAAATTGATCCCTATCCCACTTTTTTCTATTTTTCATATTCCGTTTCAAAGCTCCTTTGGTATCAGTGTAATTTTTCAAAAGACATCAAGAAACCAAGTTTTTCAAGCTTGTCTATCTTTTCAATCAACTTCAATATCATTTCTTGAGATTCGTACAAAAAATATTGCGCTTCACCTAGCTTCATATTGTAAGGGAGGGGATTCACTACCCTCAAGATGACGGGGTCTTGAAGATAAAATAGCCCTCAATTACCTCAAAGATCAAAGCTCAGGCAACAAGATAAAGAATGAAGAATATTTGCACAATTTGATCAATTCTAAGCTAAGTATTAAATAATACGAATACTAAAATTACCTAAAATTACAAGAACAAATATCAGAATTAAAATTTCTAATATATAGAAATAAAAAGTGTATAAAATATAGATTTTACCCTTAAGAGGATTAGCTCTTGGCCACAGATGACAGTGCACCATGGGGACATTTGCACCCTTCACTGTTGTCTCTGATGAAATAGAGAATAAAATCCCAAAATCAGAGAAGTCCAACTTGTTAAACCTATACATCTACACACAAATAGAACAAAAAAAATGTTAGGGGTTGTTTTGGGGCTTGCCTCAATCAAACCCCCGTTTTGATGTTTCCACCTCCACAGACAAGCAGATAGGATTGAGATAGATAAAAATGCATAGTAAAATATATGTGATAGAAACAAACCCTGAAAAGGAGGAGAACCCCTATCACGAATGTAAAAGACGTGTGATAGGAACAAACTCTGCAAGGAGGAGAACCCCTATCACAAATAAAATAAAAAATATCAAATAGAAAAGATCAAATAAACAAGATAAGATAAAAAGAGAGCATAACCAATAGCCTGTGGATCCCCTCTTGGATTGATAGAAATGATGGATACACATGCAAGAGAAGCCTTGACTGTTGCTTGAGAGAGAAATCCAACAAAGCTTCACCATGAGAATGTGAGAGTGAGAGAGCAAGAAGAGAGCGATAAGATGTGAAAATTGAGAGTGAAAATGGAGTTTTGTGAGGCTGCATGGGTGAGAGGAGCCATTACTCACATGTTTCTATCATAATGACATGTGCCATAGGAAAAGAACACAAAATATTTACATTTGAATCTTAGAAATTTTTGGGGCACTAGCACATCATTGCAACGTCTACGTGCTATGAAAATATCCCATCAAAAAATTACTCAAGTTAGGCATTCACGTTACTAGTGCTTCATCATTGTTGCCTATGAGGTTAGAATCATGAAATTCTGACTTATAGGTTTTTTTCATAAATGTGGGGCCTAAATGCATAAGTGTGAAATTGCCACAGGGTGTAATTTTATGACACTACACTTTTCCCCCACTTTAGTGAGCTAATTTTTGGGAAAAATCATCTTCACTAAAGTAGCTAAGAAGACATAAATGCTAATTTTGAAATTTTGGCAATTTTGCAAAAAAGGATATTGTAGAGGTCGCAGAGGTTGAGCAAGTGGATACTGACGATGCCCCCAACATTCTAGCCCAATGAGGAACTACAAAGTTTGACATGAAGTTTGATTCTGCAAAACTCAAAATCGGGTCAATTTTGAAATTGAAAGAAACTACCATGGCAAGAATAATGTTTAAGAATTTTTTTGGTGAATCAAAAGAAAAATTCAATAAAGAAGTGAGTATATGCCCCCTCTTGTTTTTCCCCTAGCTAGGTGGGTGTAAATAGGAAGGTGGGAAAGGGAAATTTCACTATGAAAAATGGGAAATATTGGCCTATATATGCCCGGTGTGGGCCCATGGTAGGTCATTTTAACTATTCACTGTGAGGATTTTGTTGACTTTTTGAGAGATTTTTTTGCAAAATTCCTTGCAAACAAGACTTTTGGCTACCTAGGATTGAGCAACTACGGTCCATCGTGGAGATGGGCGAGCTACTAGATGAGGTACAAGGAAATTTTTCCCTTGTCATTTTTAAGTAAATTTTTAGCTTAGAAGAATTGTGAGCAACGTAGGCATCCAATTAGCATGACAATGCCTATCGACCATGTTGGCGTTCAATCTGCACATTGTTGTCCAATTAGGCCTCAAACACCAACATGCCATGCAAATGGCTACATGAAACACTATTATCTCATGGACACAAAAATAAAATTTTAGATGATGTAGAGTAGGGATAGATTTTCATTGACATAGTGCTTTATGATTTTGTAGGAGTTTCCTGAGATACATGAGCATGGTAGAGGTGCTATTCTATTGCTAATGCAGATTCGTAGTGAATAGATTGCACGTGGTGATCATGCTTTGTTGTAGTAGTTCGGGCTATGGTGGGTATACACCATGCTCAAGATCTACTTCCACATGTCGATGTTGATGGCATTGATGGAGAGGTGGTATGCAGACACCTCATCATTTCATCTCTTGATAGGGGAGATGACCATTACTCTTGAGGATGTATACCACATCCTTCGACTTTCCATTTGGGGAAAGTAGGTGGCTTATGAGGAGGGGTGCTTAGCCCAAGACATGCAGGCATTGCAACAATACTTATCGACCGTGTCATTCTTGAGGACACCACCAACCACATCTATATGAGGTGGTTGCAACTAGGTCACATGGTAGTGCTACTAGTACGTTGTATCATGATCATGATAGTGACACTGTGTGTTTCCATTGATGGACGAGGTTCCCACCTTCATGAGGGCCTCACCCATTGCATTCGAGCAATGGAGGAGAGGAGGACCATCTACACTTGGGGTTGGAGCATGCTTGCTCACCTGTACCATGACCTCGAGTAGTATGTACATTACGAGTACCATAGCATCATTGCTTGCAAACTTCTAAAAATGTGGGTGTTCAAGGACATCACCTGCACATGGTCAATCGAGTATCCTCGAGACCTAGGGTAAGTTAACCCTTGCACTCACATGTACCCATTGTTGCATGACTGGTGGCTCAAAGATGCAATTTTTTGGCAGCAAAGTTTTGATAGTTTGAGGAGTGATGATGTTCGTTGGAGGCTGTATAGGTGTATGGGGATCTAGCCATTGCATAGGAAGAAGATGTAGAGGATGCATCAGGGTTGACTCCAGGTGGACGGTGAAATCACAAATTATTGTACCATACTATTAGTGTCAGGTCACATGACAATTTGGATAGGTGTAGGCTATACCACTACCTGCACCTATGTATATACGATCGCATCACAACATGACCAAAGTAGGGGAATGTCTTCATCCACCATCATCGATGTCGCACTCAATGAAAACAATGGTGGGGACAAGGATCCTCTAGAGGCCCTAGCGACCGATGATGTCAACATGTTAGTTGGATTTTCCAATTGGTGGCTAATAGTAGGTCCTACCTTGATTTTCCTAGAAGATGCCCTTGCAAGAGATGTTGGCACTCAGGGGTTTGAGGGCGAGATGGCCAGGTACGGTAGAGAGGAGGAAAAGGTGACAAAGGTAGGAGTGGAGGAGAGGTTGAGGTGGTAGTGTTGAGTATCCTCACTGATACATGCTCCTACAGTCTCGGTCGCACCATCCAACATCTAGCGAGTTGTACCACCTTTTTCAACTATGAAAAGGTTGAGCATTGCCTCTACCAGTGTTGCTCCATGCCCAAATCTGCATTAGTAGGTTGGGGACCTAGGTATGGATTTGATTTGATATATGTTGTTCCATTTTGGTTATTTCATTATTTTCTCATATATATATATATATGTTTTTGATGATGTGGTGTATCATCCACTTTCTCTATGGTTGTAGTGTTCACATAGGAGTTGCTCAACTTCTTCGATCGATGCATATCAGAGGTGGTCCCAACCATCTAGATCTAGGGGAATTTCCTCAATGCCTACAAGCCATCGACAGTAGGGTGTCACACTCAATTATTCAAGCATGAAGCACATCTGAGGATGACCTACGAGGAGACTTGAGTGGAGGTGGTCCAACACATCAGAGAGCTATCAACTATGACTAGGCAGTAGGATTTGAAGGGTGCATATCTCCTCTTTGTGCTCACTGAGAGAGACCGAGATTTGACGCGAGTCGAGAGTGTCGAGTAAGCATGTGACACTTTGCAAAGTGAGGTTAATGAGCTCAAGAGGTAGTTGGAGGCTGTGAAGACAACACCCACTAATATCCAACATCCTTAGGTGCAACAACTATGGGATGAAATAACAACGAAACGATAGTGGGAGGACACACTTATAGAGTGCATCATGTCATTGAGAGAGAAGGTGGGGAGCTATGGATACTTCAATCATGAAGCACGTTTGTGTCTCGATCACACTGATCTCATTCACACACATCTAGCTAGTAGCCTCCTTTGCCACTACTAGCACTAGAGGGCTTTGAGAGCCATGCCCCCAGTGGATAGAGACATTGTTGATATTATATAGAATTTTTGATTTACAAATTTATACACATATACAAGCACCACATTTTGTTACAGAGGCGTGATACATGTACATGACATTATTTGGATATATATATATATATAATATGAGATTTTAGATCAACATTATGTGTTCTTATGTCTATGTTTCCTTTTCATGTATGGTTTGTTAGATGCATAGGAAAACTGAGAGGGAGGTGAATTAGTTGTATACTTAAAAACATCAAAACCCTCATTAACATTTAGATCTTTATTAGCCCTTAAACCCTTATCATGCATTAGCAAAATGTAAACATATGAAATAGTAATGCAAACACATCAAACACATAAGAAGACTAGATTTATGTGGAAAACCCAAGAAGGGGAAAAACATGGTAAGGATTAAACCACAATATAAAGTAATAGCAACATCAAATATAATAGGCTCACTACCCAAAAGAAATAAGGGATCACTTCCAAAGTACTCACTGTCCAAAAGAAAGAAGATAGAACAAGGGGTGGCTCACTACCAATTTGAACTACTAACACAATGCATCCCTCTTATGTTGAAGGTACAGTTCTACAAATCACAAAAACTCATTCAATAGACTAAAATGTAGACACCTTTTTCTCACTGCATCTGGGAGTCATAGGAATTAAAGCTCACACTCATATCACCACAATTGATTACTTTCACATCTTTCATATCACACACTTTCTCTGCTTTAATTCACACAACTCTCCTTGTATTTATACCATCCTCGACCTAAAAAATCTCAATTGGGTCGACCTTAAGGAAACATATGCACCTCAACCATGCAATACCAAATAGGTCAGCACCAAACAATTCCACGGTATAAAGAAGTGAAGGAAAACCATTCCACAACTTAATTGGGACCCAATTATACACCTACACACTTCTCAACACTTCCACAAACAACAATCATCCTCTGCAATTAGCACTAGCATGCTAGGTCGGCCAAACTTGCACTAACACTAACAAGCGAACAAAAACACACCTCTCTAGGTCTAGAAACATCTCGCAGACCACATGAAAACATTACAAAACATCTTAGAATAATCCACATCATCAAAATATTTGCCACTACTACTACAAACAACTAAAACTTGAGAACACTTTTATTCTGTGCAACTAGACACACTGGCAAAAACATCCAACATACCAAACAACCTTGGGGAACACCACAACACTTTAAAATTAAAGGGAAGGTAGATAAAAAAATATATAAGCTCCCAGATCCACAAGCCAAGAAACTTCACTGCAGAGAAATGTGGAGCAGTCTCATTTCTCCCATACACCCTGTTTCACCAAAAAAACATACTGTCAAACACATCTTCCACTACAGTATGATCCAAAACCTAAAACTATAGATATAGAGCCTGCAAACAACTCTAACCACCATATCCAAACCATGGAGGCATATCTTCAACAATGAAGAAATGTGGAGTAGAACACTAAACACCACTTTGTCACACTAAACTCTCTTTTATTCAAATTTTCTCAAAAGCACTTATAAACCAAGTGAACCAACTGTATCAACAACACTACTAACATCTCTGAAACACATCTACAACATCTAACTATAACACATCCACCTATCTCTCCAAACACAACTTCCACAACTATACTGAAGTAAAAATTCAATGACAACACCAACAACATTATGTTGACATCAATGGCCAACAACTCTAGGCTACCAACAACTCCAATGCTAGGGGTTGACATCATCAACACCAACATCATTCTGACACTCTCTTCATACAAAGTGTTGACGTTAATGACAACACCCAAACAACTCACAAAAAAATCAAGCTTCCAACATGGTTATGCTATGGATGTATGCATAGATTAGATGCTATCATGATTTAATTAAACACATGTTGGATGTATACTTAATTAAATATAATGATGATATAATTGATGTTTAATGATATAGATAGAGTGTATGATGTAGAATTCATGAATAAAATAATTAATCAAACATAATGCACTGATATATAGCATAAAAATAAAACACTTGTATATATAATTCCTAATTAAATAAAAGAATTAATCAAACACAATGCACCTATACATAGCATAAAAATAAAACACATGTATATATAATTCCTAATTAAAGAAATTAACTAAATTCACATGTTTACATCATAAAAAAAATTAAAAAAGATAATGTGTTAATGAAGAAATTCCATAGAATAACGGACTATGATCCTCCAAAAATGGGACAATCGTCATGCATATGCCACATAGATCTTATGCATAGTACTTGTAAAGATGCATTGCATTGACCGACTCTTTTAGAGGATTACTATCCGTAGACAATTGTTGGTATGTGGTGACTGATCATGCTATACTGTATAGCCCATGGTACACTACACCCCGGCCCCCTATCCTTGCCGGGGTCCGGGGCCAGGTTGGGCCTTGGGCGGGGGTTCGGGGGCGGCAGCCCCTGAGAAAAATTTTCTTCCTACTTTTTCGCGTGATCACCAAAAAAAGGGAAAAATCAATGGAAAAAGAAAA
>VDFB02216789.1:0-26352 GCA_007258455.2 Sequoia sempervirens
GAATATGGAGGAAGCTTGTAAGGGAAACCTTGCAATTCTAGAGTGAATTAATGATTTACAGGAACAGTTACTGGTTGTTAAGATTCGAACTTGTGACAAGCTCAGGTGAGATTTGTACTAATGAATGAGGATGCAAAATGGGGTACATATAGACAATCTCATCTGCCGGTACGAGTACAGTGAGCACACAAATCAGATTCGATATGGGAAACTTCTGCGCGTTGACAGAAACTAAAAATCTGATTTGTGAGAGTGACGGGAAAGCTACAGCAGTGGATTAGGTGGAAATAGGCGCTGCCAGCAATTATATACATAATATCTTATTGTTGAAGCATTTTTATCAAATATTATATATGGTTTTATATACAAAATATCTTTGTCACTTTTAATTAGTTGTAAAAAGCAATTTATTTATTATTTCTTTAAAATATTATACCGTTTAAAAAAAACTATTAAATTTATCGTGACTTTTGATATCATTGTTTTTAAAATTATTTTCAATTTTCAAATATTTTTAAAAGTTATCTTAAAAGTT
Source organism: Sequoia sempervirens (assembly GCA_007258455.2). NCBI lineage: Eukaryota > Viridiplantae > Streptophyta > Pinopsida > Cupressales > Cupressaceae > Sequoia > Sequoia sempervirens. The sequence continues at coordinate 536 of VDFB02216789.1, forward strand.
GTAGGTAATATAAAGTTAAAATGAATTTATGAATAGGATATTTCAAATGAAGCTCACAAATCTAAGATAACCTTTGAATACATACTTCATATTAAATTTGAGATAACTTTAAGATATTTCAATTTGTTCATTAAAGTTCATTTACTCAAAAGGTGGGTATTAGTGCATGACATGAATCACTTCTAATTGTACAGATGCCTTGACATTGTTTACATTTGTAAGGAGGGTTGTAGAATATTATTTGGGAAGGCTCATTTCATGTGTTGTCAAAAGCATCCAACATGACCCATCTTTGAAGAAAACTACTCCAAGTGTGTCACATATGATTACCCAATTTACATTGGAATGTCATGTACAAGTTGTAATTATCTTAGGTTGCTAACAAGCATAATGGAGTGACCACCAAGTAGACTTTGATTGTGATATGGGAATACCTCACACAACCTACTATCAATGTGTTCTAAAAACCTTTAGAAAATGAAGCTCATTTCATTAATTTAAATGCAACAAATAAAATATATGATTTCTTGAAAAGTTGATAAAGGTTGACCTTAAAGAGGTTTCATGATTTTTATTGGTATATGAAGTGTTGCATGAATGGTTGATGCATTGATGTTGAATGTGGCTGAAATGAAGGGGTGAAGCAACATCAAGGGCATTTGTGTAGGGGAACATTTGCAAAGGTTGTTATCTTGGTGTTACTAATCAAGTATGATTTCCTTATTCTTATAATACGTGTACACCATTCAAATTGATGGTTACATTCCTACTAGAAGAATGGTTCACAATAATGTTGAAAATAAATTTTAATTGAAAGAAAGATTATATTTTGTAAGATGTACTAGTTTCAGTTTGTTTGGCCTAGTGTGTTGAATGGTCAAAATCAATGAGTGTAATAGTATTTTCTATCAAGGAGGAGGGAAATGGATCATAAGTTTAATTGTAGTTAATGTAAAAGTCTCAATGACCAAGCATGTCTAGGTTGGTAACAATAAGATCATTCCTTGGAAAGAGGTATATGAAAGAAGCTACTACTCATCTTGATTATTAGATTCTCTTTTGTCTAGTCCATCAAACACAATTTTATCATCATTTTTGGTTATTGATTCTAGAGGTTTATAATTGACATGCAATGCATGATAGATGGCCAACCATGCCTTCCTGATGGGTGACAATATCTTGCCTACATGACACAAGGTTAGAAAGAGTATTGCAAAAATTTATGTACAATAGAATCTCACTTTGATAGAAGGACCAAACACACTTGTGTTTTTAGAAGGAATAATTGTGAAATAAGGTGAGACACGAGCAAAATTTACAATTTATATTTTTCTCCTCAGTGTGTGGGACTTCAAATAAATCCAATTTCTCCCATCTTCAATTAATTAAAATGATTCCAAAGTTGAAGGTCACCCATATATTTGTCGATAAATATTTAGGGTAGTGACTATGTGTTCTCGAGTTAAAAGGTACCGATATAAGATTTTCCTATTCACATTTAAAGAAACAAAGGAATATTTGTATATTTTACTTGTGGAAGTTTTAAAATGGAGAGACATTGATACCTATTATTAATAATACTCTTAATTCCAAGCTTGTGAATGTAGTATAAGTTGGCTTAAATTTGGATCAACATTTCTAGGATGCATTTCAAAATTTGGTGATAGCTTTGAGACTAAGGCTACACTTTTTGCTACATACTTGGCAATGTATTTCGAGCATTGAATGACAAGATATAATAGGTTGGAACTTGATTTACATGACAAATTGGAAGAATTGTTGGTTTGTGGATGTGAAATTCATCTTATCACCATTTTGAGTGTAACCATAAATATTGTGTGACCACCATCATTTCTAGACAAAGTAGATTCTATTTTTGAATCCAAAGGAGTTTTGTAATATGATAGACCATTAATGACCCTTTTCTCTACAAGCATATTTATTTCTTACATTTTTTGAACATTATTGAAGATGATTTAGTGACTCTTTCTAATGTAAAAAGGGGATAGAATTGAGGTTTTCTAGTGTGTCCAAAGGCAAGGTTCATGAAGGATAGAGGTGCACCATTTGTTCCCTTTGGATATTTGAGTGTAGGTTTCATGTAGAAAAACACATGCCAATGTATTTCACAACACCATGGACTACTTCTAGATTGGTCAAGTCTAAGCTTTCAATGTTAGGTGCTCCTTGTAACCAATGGAAGACATGAATATGGGTGGATGATCTATGTTGCTATAATTTGTACCTATGATATTGGAGAACAATGAGGATTAATGAGCACAATAAAATACTTTAATGATGATGTAACTTAAATGAATACTTATCCCTACCAATAGTAGATTGTGAAAGTATTTTTTTCCCAATATCTCTTCACAAAAGGTTGTGAATCTATTATGCATCTAGAGTGCAATTTGATGTAAATTGCAAATTATGTTTTGATCCTCCACTAGTAGACATGTCTTAGATTGGATGTCGATATGATATGCATGGAATTGTGCAAAACTAGTCATGTGACATCTACTGCATTTAGTTTCAAGAACAAAGTTTGATAATCATCCTAGATAATCATATTGGATAGAGATCTCCTTTACACATTATCCAATAGGGAATTTTCACATACATTTGAGTTGAAGTGCACCAATTGTATAAGGATAAGGGGTACCATTCACCTTGCAATATTAAGTCTTGATTAATTATATTTACTTGTGTAGATGATAAATAATGTGCAAGATCTCCAAATATATTGAAGGAAAAAATGGGACTCCATGTGTGGGTGGGTCATTATTTATTTATTTATTATTTATTCTCTAGGATGCTTGGGATATTATGTAAGGAGACATTAAATGGGAAGGTTACTTAAAAAGGTCAAATTAGAGACTATTGTAAATCCTCAAAAGATAGGTGTTGTGACAAATTTATTTAATGTACTCATAGAGAACCTAGGATTTGGAAGTTGGTCAATTTGACCATTATGATAGATTTTCTAAAGCATCTATGATGTTTAAGAAGGTTTTAATATTTGCAAAATGTGTAAGGAAAGTTACTATTATAAGTTGATTAACTACAACTATAGATGCATTGGATTTTCTATATAGCTCATGGTTTTGGGTCTTAGTTGTGGAAAACCATTTATGGTTTCTTGTTTCCTATTTTCCTATATATTGGAGACATGAGATAGTGGATTCATGTGGCCTTTTTTGGTGCACTTTTATTGTTAGTTTATTGTCAAGTTGGGTGGATAAGTAGATTGGGGTTTTTGCACTTCTTCTTTAAGGATTGATACAATCTTGGGTCTCTTAAGTGGTTCATATTTTTCTACAAAGGTTTCTCCATGTACATCTAGTGCTATTTGCATTATTTTTTGAGTTTGTTGAAATCTACTTACTTCTGCATCATTTCATTGTTCAAGTTTATTATCTTAATAACATTAAAAAAACTAGATTGTCAATATTCTTATTGTGTTATTTACCCTATATTTTAACATTTAATATCAAAGCTATGCATTGATTTTACAAGGGGACACCTTTCATGTAGTATTGTGGGCTTTTTTATGTCATGTAATAGGAGAATTTATTTAGTGGTTGCATAGATTTGAGTGTGGTTAAAGAAGCCATTGTAAGGACAACTTGTTTTGATATTGATAATGTAGACATCTGAATTTGACCACCTCCATATGGTCAAATTCATCCCTTCTTATTCCATCATTTTGCATCCCCTATCTGCATTAATTAAATGATTTATCATTTAATTAATATCTCATCTTATTCTAGTGTCTCTAAAGTATTTAATTAAATTAATCAAATACTTTATCCCTTATCCTCTTTCTCCTCTAAATTAAATAAATACTCTAATTTACTTAAGTTAGTCATTTGCCTTTATGAATTTAAATCAATTTTTTTAAAATTCATCATTTCTCTCTCCTTGTCCCATCCTCCATAATTCTCCTTAATCCAAATTAATTTAGTTAATCTATGATTAGGATGTGTACACCCCTAATCATGATTAGGGTCACATCCTCCATAACTCCCCACTTGTCCTTAATTCTTCATCAACTGACTTAACCTCATGTTTGCACAACTCTAATCACTTGATTAGGTCAACCTAATCATCATGCCTATTTATGACATGGGTCCTAATTTGACTTCATTTATTGCTTTCTCCTTTCAGAGAAGGCAACCCCTTCCCCATGTGAATTTAAATTCACATTTATTCCCTCTAGGCATTTTAAGAAATTTCTAATTCCTTTGCTCATCCCCATGTGGATATTTGAGGAATTTTTAGTTCCTCACAGATCCCATCACCCACATAGGGACAAGGACCTCCTTTATGACGAGATCTTGTCCAAATCCCTAGGTATTATGTAGTACCTCCACCTCATCTCCCCTTTACACCTCACCCACCACATGTCAAGATGTGAGGACTTGTGAGTTCTCAACTCACCCTAGCCCTTGATCTTGTCCACTGTGGCCTCATCTTGATCCTCCATTGTTTAGAGGTACTTCCCCTAAAAATGGAGGAATTTTCCCTCATTTGACAACACACATTTTGCACTCAACTTAGCACTTTAGCATCCAAGCACTCAACCAAGCAAAAATCTACCATTGTTGCAGCACCCTTTGCATCCATACCTTGCATCCATTGCAATACCCACTTGCATCATTGCATCTTGCATCACCTTACGATCATTTAGAACTAGGTTTCATGCTATTTTACCATCAAAAGGAGCACACATTCAAATGATCATTAGGGCCAACCAAGCAATCAAATCAACAAGGTAAAAAGTTCCTTTTCTTGCATTTTGTTTGAGTTCATCATATGCCCAATCTTGAGTGTTTTTTTTGTGCTTTTGATCTCTTGCATTAGTTAGTTTTTTGCATTTAGGTAGGTCAAATTCACTTGCACACAAATAAGTTTAATGGCTTTGGGTATCAGTTATGGAAAGTAAAAATGGAGAATATCTTAGAAGAGAGATCAATAGAGAGCTATGATATTAGAATCCAATCCAAACCATGTTTTAAATGAAGATGGGATAAAAATAGAGAAAAAGGCATGGGGAACCATATGGTCATGACTTGTAAATTATATTCTATTGAATATCTTAGAAAAGGCTATCACATTTACTTTGTGGAAGAGAATCAAAGAATTATTTTAATCAAAGAGTTTGGTCAAGAAAACTTTATTTGAAAAGAAAAATATATTCCTTAAAAATAAAGGAAGAAGACTCTATAGCCAAGCATTTAAATACTTTTAATCTCATCTTGAGTCATCTAGGTAGTATTTATGTTAAGCTAAAAGAGGAAGATAAGTGTATTTTGTTACTTTGCACTTTACCTAAATATTGGGAGAATCTAATCACCGCATGGAGTGGTTCTACTATAAATCCCAAAATGGACGCCATTCTTAATATTTTGCATCATGAGAGAATGAGGTGAAATCCATGGATGAGGGTTCCAAGGATATACAAGGAAAAGGTTAATAGAAAATGGAGGATAAAGAGAGATATGAATCAAAGTGATAGTCTAAAACCCTTTGTAAAAGTATAGTTAAACTTTGGAATTGTGGGAAGCAAGACCATGTAAAAAAAGAATGTTGAAATAAGAAGTTTTTTAAAGGTGTTCTATCCCATTTTTGTAATTGTCTATGTTATGAACCAAATTGGCCATTTCCTATTTTATGCATCTCCCTTGGCCCCAGTTTGGGTGCATGTTCTTCCTCTTGTGTCTGTATAGGATCTCCAAAGTATATGAGTTTGAAGACATGCTCATTATTTTAAGCGTTTATTAGTCATCAACATTTTAGATTTTCTTGTTTGGGCTTGCTTTCCCATCTAATTTCAACCTTTCCCTAGTCCCTGTTGGAATTTCTTACTTCTTCAACCTGTCATACCTTCCATCCTTCCCTTAGTATTCCTTTGTATTTGTTAGACTTTTGGACTTTTCTTTATTGACATGCTCATTGTTTAATCCCAAACACCCTAACCTATGATATGATTCTTGTGGTATCTTTGACCTTTGATCCTTAATATTCACACTATTTTTTTTCTCCACAATGCCCCAACACATGTTGTATTATCATTAATGGTTGGTTTTGGAGCCATAAATTCTAAAGGAGGGACTTTTTTTCTCACACCCATATTAATCATTGTTAAAATTTATAGTATTGGATTTACATTGTGGCCAAGACACTATTGTTGTGATGGATATAAAGGGGTGAACACATCCATTCAAGGGGCATCATCTACACTTAACCAAATTCCTTTAAGAATCTATTTGAAGAACTTGTTTTCAAACATGTGGATCTAAGAAAAAAAATGCACATATATATATAATAGATTAAAGACAAAATCCCATTGATTTCAAAGTTCATATGACACCACCTCTTTGGCTGGGGGACAATCTCACTTAGTGGTCACATTAGAAATTCATTGTTAGTACATTTAACTATATTGTATTAGTGTTGTTTGGTGTTTGTCATGGGTATGCTCATGATTGTTTATTGTTATTGTATATAATAAGGAAATAATTGAGAATTACATCTATTATTTGTTTGTTACTATTTAGAATGCAATGGTAAGAATTTGATGTAAATAGTGATTAAATTTGAGTTTGATAAAATATGAGTCAAGAATATTAAAACCTGATATTATTTGTCCCAAATAATTAAATTTTAAAAAGGGTTTAAAATTATTTTAAAGTTAGATTTGCATCATGATTTTAGATTGGGACATTAGAGTGGTATTAGAGCTAGTTTTCTTTCCGGTTTGTGAATCATGGGAGGAATTTTTAGATATCTAATGTATAGAAAAATGATCTCTTTAGGAGATAATAGCAATGGGAATAAAGGCACAATTAGAGAAGGAATCATGGGAGAAATTTCAAGAGGATTTTAATAGAGCTAACCTTCCAAGAATCTCCAAGTATTCAAGAAAAAATTGATAGGGAAAAAGGAAGAAGAATAGTTAAAATTGAAGACTTGTGAAGCCATCAAATGAGCTACAACCCTCATATATTTAGTGCCTCATTCCAATCATGAGAAGAAGAAGATCTCCTCTATTTTAAAAGGGAATATATTTCTAGTAATGAGCTTAGAATAAAGAAGCTTTGCTTCTTATGAAAAAAAAAAAAAAAAAAACCTGGGAATTGAGCCACAAATTCTAAGGTATATATGAATTGATGTCCAAAGTTGAATTGAAACCGGTGGTACAATGAGCTAAAGAGTTTGAAGGTAAAGATCCTATTGGTGAATTCTCAAGTTAATTTATGATGGTGTAGATCATCACATCCCTAGTAAAAAGCACACAATATTGTGTTTGCAAAATGTATTGGTTTATCCTTATATTCCCTAGAATTAGAAAAGGTCAGTCCACTTAACTTTAATAAGGAGGAAAAGGTAAGAATTTTAGCCAATCTTATGAGTACAATTTAAAATATGGAGGAGACAATAACAACATATATGCACGACATTATTTATTTTCGACAATTTAATCATCAACAAAGTTCTATAAGCATGGTAGAAGAATTAAGACTACCACTTGCAATAAAAAGGCATATAGATCCTTTTACTCAAATACAAATTTAGTTATGCACCAAGGAGTGGAATCCTAGTAGCCAAGGAATTCCTGCAACTCATCTCGATAGAGAATACAACACAATATTTTCATAAGTTGTTGACAATGACAATCAAGAATATTTATTCATTGCTTAGGATTTATGATGAGTATGTAATGGGAAAATAAAATATTGTGACCAGTAGTGGATGATCTATTTGACCAGGTTAATTTTTATTTTCCTTCATGGAGATCCAATTTAATTAAAGAGAATGCATATGTATCTACCAACACAAGAGTGCTTAGTTAGAAATTGAAAGGTGGATGCAATGCAAGAAGAGGTTTTGAATTTTGTGATGAAACTAATATCATTTCTCCTAACATATTTGGCATATGTTATACCTAGATAAATTGATCCCTTAGTGTCACCATGGATGAACATAGGGTGTGTAATGCATTTGATGATATGAGAACTAAAATAATTATGGGTGTAGCATGGTTGTATCCTAGAATTGAATTTCTACAAATTTATAAAAATGAGATAAGGTTTGCATTTGAAGGAAAAGTGATATAGATAGGAAGAAGTACTATGATGGATAATATGCACACTAACTCATTTAATGGATGATTATAAAATAGAAGACTCCATCAAGCCATGAAATTATTTGATAGATAAACCTTTGATATTGAGGGATTAGTAGTGTAATTTTCTATGGGAGGGAGTAAAAAATTTATGATCTAAAGTTGTCTTTGGGTGGATAACTCAAGTGGACCATATAAGGAATCAATAGCATTAGAATTATATCAAGTTAGCCAAGAATAAAACAAGGTTTGTCATCTTTCTAATGTTGCAAAAAGATCTATAAAACCACGTGAATGAAAAGAGAAAAATTATGGGTAACAACAAAGAGAGAGGTGCAAGTTCTAACTAAGTTAGATAGAATGAAAAGGATAATTGAAGAGCTAATTCTAAGTAGTAGGAAATTCCAAATGATAAATAAATTAAATGATGTTAAGAATAAATATATTATCAATCTCATCGATTTGAAATTAGTGAAAAATACCTTGGAAAGTATAAAATTAGAATATTTACAACTTGTTAAAGATTAGGATATGACCATTAGGATTGTAGAGATGACCTTAAATACATCTCAAGTTAAAAGGAAAGAGTTTATGAGCTCACCTTTAAGTTTGAAGCAACAAAAGGCACCATAGAAAAGACTTGAAGAGCACTCATAGAGTTAGAAGAAAAACTTGAGATAGTAACAAATACTGAGAAGAAAGAAGATGAAACACAAGCTAAATAAATTGAATAGGTGGTCAAAAAGCTTGATAGGATCTAAGAGGAATTTGATTTAGAATAGTTACCACTAATAAAAAATTATAAGTATAGGTTTGGTCTTATTATAGATAGTTAGGAAATAAATTGAAAGTTAATGAACAAAGCAGATATAGGATGACACAATTGACTATAAATTTGAAAATGACGATTTCAGAGAAAAAATGCATGGATTTGGGCCAACATGGTGGTTTTTTTCAATAAGAAAGTAGAAATATTTTTTAATCTCCTAGTTTCCATTAGATTTCTAATAACCCCTTATTTAAAATGTGTGTAGGGACATCTTCTAGAACTCGTGTTTCTTAATTTGTCATAACATTAGAATTGTGTAGAAAAATCTAACTACATTCTCAAACTTGGACTAATGATGGGGAACTATTGGAATTCCTAAGACTAGATGGGGATAGAATGATTGCTAACAACATATAAGGAAATATGCATAATGAAACAAATATGCTAGAAGGTGGTTACATTTTGTATAAGAATAGAATCCTTATACTATGTGGGTCTAAGATGAATAAACCTTGGAAATACTACATAACATGCCCACTGTATGATGCTCTAGATCTTCCATGAAATATAGGAAAAAGGGAGAGAGATTCATGTGGAAGTGATTCAAGAAGGATCTTGCCACAAAACTTAGCAAGGACATCACTTACCTGTAGAAAGGAGGAGAACATGACATTTCAGTAAGTCTATTGTAGCCTCCATTTATTCCTCATCAAGATCTATAATGTGTATTCATGGATTCCATCTAGAGTCTTTCCAAAGTGTATGATAAAGATTACAATTATACTATTGCAAATAAGATAAACAAATATGCATACATTTTTATGACATTGTGTATTCAATGTGCATCATGTGGTAGACTTAATTTTCAAAGAGATGATTAGGTTATTATTGATATTATGTGTGCCCCACTAGCTATGACTGATCTAAGATACCTTAATAGGTTATTATGTTAATAGTGCTTCCATTTGGGTTTCCCTTTCCTTCCACCTTAGTTGGTCACCTAAATCCAAAATTGACTAAGTCCCCAAGTGTTAAGGAATATGGTTGGAGGTTCCATAGGAACTAGGAACCATTGGTTCCTAATTCCCATAGAACCCTTGACAAAGGTCTACAACAAAGAATGTTCAATTATGGAGGAAAATAGAAGACATCAAAGGGTTCAGGGGACTAGGAACCAATGGTTACTGGTACCCAAGGACCTTCGATGAAGAAGAATAAGTGAACAACAAAGGAATCAGATGTGGGTGACTATGTTGAAGTGAACACAAGTAAAGGTAAAGGATGACTATAGAAAACATGTAGAGGATGACACCAAAGCACCAATTTTTTGCCTACACCTCATCTACATATGAGCTGGTAAGGGATTTTTAATACTAAACAAGAATAATTTAAGGAAGAACAACAACCACCCATGCTTATTTTATTATAGCCATTTTTTCCAATTCCCATTCCTTGGATTCCTTTTTCAAAGGATTTTATGGGCTCCCTACAAGATTATTCAATGCTAAGGACACATGCCTACAACTTATGATATTCTTGGTCATCGTTTTTCTTCCATGATGAAGCATATAGTTTGTTAAGCCTCAATTCTTATGGTTCTTTTCCCTAGATTTTCTTCTCAAGAGATCTACATCTTTGTAACTCTTCTTTTGTAAAACAAGCTCCATACCTCTAAATGAATAAATATTTTTTCTTTCACCTCTTCTCACTTCTTGCACTTTGTGTAAAGGTTATTTACCTTTGTGTTTGAATGATTATTCCTTATCTTCCATGTTTGTATGTTGTGTTAAACATGTTTGTGGGAGCTAATTGTGGATACTCCTTTTCCATTTTAGTACTTGCCAAGCTCTCAACTCCATACACATCTATAATAGATATTTGTGTGGGTTATCTTAGAAATTTATTCACTTCTCTTTGTTTTACTAGGAAAGAAGACACTGATAATCTAGGTGCATCAACAATCTTTCCATTATATGCATTCCTTCTTCCCATTTTCCTTGAAAGATCCATAGGATAGGATTAGTTGTAGGGCTATCTAACATTGGGTTGAATCAAAACTTTCATCTAGGTTAGAGAGGGAACTGGCCCTTTATCTAGAGGTTTGATCTCATCTACAAGGTCCCACACCTTGATATAATAATAATGATAATTCCCCTTTAATATTTTATGATTTAGAACTCTAATATTCAACTCCACTTTTTATTTTTTTACAATTCCTTGTGAAATGAGATCGAAGATAGAGATACATGTTTTCTATTCTTGTATTAACAAGTCATGTAATGTGTTTTAAGTACCAAATATTATATCAATCACTACCAAGTTTTTAGAGAAATATATTTACTTGAGAGTTTTTTTAATCTTTCTTAAAGGAGGTTCAAGGATTACACCTATAGAAAATTATATGTATGTTAATATGTTAGAGAGTATGTGCTTGTGCATGGGTACGTATGGATTCCATGTGTTGCAAATTTTGGTTGTACGTGGATAAATAATGGATTGAAATAAAGTTAGACAAATCTAGATTTTTTCCCCAAGAAAATTAAGTATTATCTGATTTTGAAATACTTACATACAAATTTAAAACATAAACCAATGCAAATGAAACAATATACAGTTTTTTATTTTTCAAATAGAAACTATGGTTTATATATTTTGCTCAACATTCAAATGAAATATATACACATAAATTATTAAATAAAGAAAAAAATAAAATGCCAAATACCAAATAACTAAAAAATGAAAAAAAGGGAAAAAATCCTTACCTCAGGGACTATTAGTATGCCGTGAAACTTGCTCTCTCACCTGGGATCTTGTTCTCGCTTCCAATTTTGTAGGTGAAAAATGAGGTTGCAAAGCTTTTCAAAAAAAAAAAACTTCTACGAAATAGGATCTTACTTATTACAAATCAAGGTCTCATTTCGTATCAATTGAGATCACATTTTGCACAAATCAAGATCCTGTTTCTTAAATCTAGGTTTTGGACACCGAAACAGGATCCTGATTTTAAAAAAATGGGATCCCATTTTAATTTTAGGCTTAGGACCCCGAAGCCAAATGGGATCTCAATTCGTTTTGCCCAATTTTAGGATTTTTCTAAGGCTGAAACTTCCACTAGAAGTGAACTCAACTTTGTGCTTTCACCTCTCACATTGATTGCAAAATAATCAATTAGTAAGGGCTAAATCTTGAGAAAATTCCACTCATAGGTTATTTTAGTTTTTTAGCTACAAAGAATTAAAAAACAAATACACCACTTGTATGAAAATTGGTAAGAAACATTGAAACATATAGTCAATCCCTTTTCAAGTATGTCACCTCAAACTACATGCCAATTCTCATTTGTTACCATAACGGTGGAACCCTTAGAAGTATCACTCATAGTAGGTGTCTTGATCAATAGAAGTTGTGTTGCATTACCACATGTCTATCACCTTTCTTTCAATTCAATCCCTTGACTCATTAAGTCATGATCATAATCATTGACCCACATTGATTATTGAAGGGTCTATGACCAAGGGAAAATCGAGAGAGCATATGTAATGACCCCATATTTTTCACCACTTAGATACAAAGTAATGAAATAGAAACATGTTTCTTTAATTCAACCTTAGTGAAAAAATGAAATACTTGTGGTCCTTTGCTCAATATACTGATGGAACTCACAACCTTTTTTGTTTAAAAACACATAGTTTCACTCCATTTTCTCTTCAATTAGCCTTCTAATCTAAACCTTGACATTGTGGCCAACAATTTACCTACATGGTCTATATAAACCATATGCCCCTAAATAAAATCTTACAAACATGTGTCTATTAAAAAACTCCATACAACCATACCACACTTAGCATTTAGGACTATGTTGTTAGGAAAAGTGCTCATAAATACCTTAAAAAATAAATTTAAACTAAATTTAACTTAGCATGTAGATAATTCCTTATGATTCTCTTAAGGAGAATATAAAATAAATTCAAATAGAAAACCAATTTTTTGACACGTAAACAACACTTGAAAAAGAAAGAATGAGACAAGAATAATAGAATCAACCACAAGAAGAAAAGAAACATAAATATACCCTCTGAAAACCATTTTGAGAAAAATCTAGCTTCCAAAGCACCATATAAACCGATGTATTACCTAATAAATCATGGTTACAATACATTCATAGAGCTTCTCCATACGATATTTCAAAGAGACCATTGTTGCTACTCCTCTAGTGGAAAATTAACATCATAACCTTGTGAAATATGTTTTATATGTTTTTATCCAATGTATCCAATTTATCTCCTTAAGGAGTCCTAAAAAATCACAAGAAACCAATACCATGGACCCAAACAAAGTCCCAAAATACCATAGTATGAGATTTCATGATCATCCAATATATGGAGCCATATTAGAATATAAATAACTCTTACATAAGTATCTTCAAATTCCACCACTCAATGTGGAATATGTAAGTCCCAAGTACTCCCTCATGAAGCACTAATTACATATTTCACCCACTATTAATGAAAGTTTCTCTAACAAGTCTTCTCTATAACCTTATCATCAATGCCTCCTTACAATAATATTTCAAAGTCCCAAAAGAATAATTAAATATATCTCCACCCTTAATTAGGAATCACATATTCATACTCCATGATAATTAGAGATGCATACATAATTAAATTTATATAACAATTGTACCTTAGGATATGCAAGGTGAATACACACCTTATCCTAACACATGGCAATCCTCCATTAGTTCATACAATATGAACACACATGAGTCATCTATGCATTCTATTTTTGGCCAATGAGGTCATGACATATTAGGCCAAACATGCATTGAATGTGGCCACCAAGTCTATTAAAGAGTCCACAAATTGAGTAGTCCATCGAAATCTTCTCAAGATCAATGGAAAAATGAGAGTAAAAATGTGGTACCAAGCTATATTATACACTTCATGCAAATTCCATAACATAAAGAAAGTGGGCCTACTGGTCACATAGTAATTGTAATGTAGAAAATTGTACTCCCTTCTTGGAGATAGTATAATTTCATACTTAGTTTGGATCTATTTTAGTACCCTTGCATTAATGTCCCTTAGATAATTATTAATAGGCCCCTAAGAACCCTTTATTATGCATCCCAAGCTTTATTTCAACTGAAATCTCAACAAATTCAACAAATACATTTAATTTTCTAGCACCCTAACATTTTCTCAGCTCGAAAAACTAGGGTGGGACTCATACACCACCTTGGGCATATGAGTCCCCCTAGGTGGGACCCATACACCACCTTGGGCATATGAGTCCTGTTTTTGAGAGGGAAATTAAGTTTTTAATTCAAATTTTTGGCAAATATAAGCATTTGGGATCTAATAAATAGTAAATTAGGTAGGATGCCTATAAAACTAAGGTTTTGAATCATTATTTCACCTAGAATTTTCAAGCAAGAGAGTCTCACCTAGATTTAGAGCTTTCAAGAGAGATTTTCAAGCATCCAAGAGTAAGGAGTAAGAAAAGTTGAAGTCTTGGAGCAACATTATAGTGTTTTTGTAGGTTTTCAAGCTCACTTTAATTTCAAGATCAAGCATTGTCAAGGATTTGTGATGGATGTCTATGGAGGATCATGATGGATTCTAGGTTGGGGAGATGCAACTAGCCATTGAACCAAGCTTAATGACTTGTTTCCTAAGTGATTCCATCTTCCATTATCATTCTACTTTCTACCTAAAGGAAGGTACATGCATTCTTATGGCTTATTAGGGTGATTGAAGATCTCCCAAAGTGAGTCATCATCATTTCCATGTTTCATTTATGCATTCTATTCTAGCACATTAGAGTAGGGTTAATTTCACTTTGGATCTCTTAATCTTAGACACAACTAAGATTAGGACTTTCACACACATTTCCTTTCAAGATCTATTTTTTTCTAACAAGGTTTAATTACCAAACTAGGGATTTGACTGAGGCAAACCCCCTGTAAGCAAATCGACACAACATTTTGTTTTTTAGATTCCTAATAGGTCCAAATCCGGAACCAAAGTTTGAGAGGTATAGGAAGGAAGTGCAGAGATATGATAACAAATTTAGATCTTGCTTTTTCATAAATAAATCTAATGGGACTAAATTTCCACCTTGGGCATATGATTCTTGCTATACCACTTTTACCAGTTTTATGTAGATCTTGGTTTGTCACTAGAAGATTGCAGATCCTACCCAGAAACCCTAAACTAGGACTAAATTGCCTAGTTTGGCGTATTAGTCCCAGTATAATTCAGAAACAACAAATTTTAAAGCTTTCAAATCTTGTTTAATCATCTCCGATCCTCTAGGTACTTTTCTATATCTTTTTGTTTAGTGATCTAATTTCATATTCTAAGTTTCTAGGGTTTAGTGTATTCATGGTTGCATTTCTCCATAGAAGCCTCATTTAATGTTGAACCCATCCATTTAATCACACCTAAGGAAACCTCTCTAGTTCTCCTTCCCTCAATTGAGTCACTTGGTTGAGGGATCTTGGTTTCCTAATGAAGTGAAGTGTGGAATAGGTCCCCTAATTGTTCCACCTCCTAAAAGGTGGAACATCCTATTTCCCATAGTTCATTTTTGCGAACCCGATGTTTGGACCCTTTATTTCTGATTTGGAGAGAATTTTAGTCCTATATCTAGCTTATATTAACATTGCATTAGATCTTGCATTAGTTAATTTGCGTTTAGGGCTTCTAAATATTGCATTAGTGAAAAGTGCATATAGGTTGCATTTTTTCATCTCAAATCATTTAATTTCACTGAAATTCTATAATTGCAAATAATCAAGTCAACATACAAGTTAGAAACATTATAATCAACTTATAATTTATTGAATTGGTGTAAAAACCCTAATTCAAGACTCATTATCCCACTTGGGCGATTTAGTCCTTGTACAAGTGGGTTTTCAAATTTTTTGGAAATTTTGTGTTATTTGTTTTTTAGTATTTGAACCTTCAAAAAATCCTAATAGGGACTCATTTTCCTCTCTAGGTGATTTAGTCCCGTATCCTAGACCTAAAATTGTATTTTACAGCATTAAAAACTTTGTTTCTATGTTTTTGTTGGTTGTTATTAGATCTTTGTTTTAGTGTACTAAGTTTTAGTTTCATTCATTGCATTAGATCTAGCTTAATTTGGTTTCATTTCAAGTACACGTTTCAATTGTGGATAGAATTAGATTACTATACGTTTTTTCATTTCCAACATTACTTCATAGATTGATAAGATTAGATTACATTTAGCATTCATTAGAAAACAAAAAAACCAACAAAACATCAAAACCAAAACAACTATAAACCAATGAAACCCTTGGAGAAAGCATAGTTATTTGAATATGTCAAATCTCTTTTTCTAAGTTAACCTATCCTTGAAGCCCTTTAGTAGTGATGACTTTGACATGTTAGATAAATCCCTCAAGGACTTCATCTCACAAGGTTCATCCACTAAGGCTTTTTATAACAAACCAAAACAAAGAGAAGTTAATGTTGTCCAACTTCAACTCATCCTCTATCCACCTTCAAACCAACATCAAAATCAAAACAAACTCATTCTCATCCTTGAACCACCTAAGAATAATGTTTTGAAACAATCGAGTTATAATACCGTTGCTCATACATATAACACTAGAAACAATCCACAACCAAGACAAACAACTTCAACATCCTTACCATTGCCTCAACCTATCTTGCCTAGTGCTCCTCATTTTCCTTCGCATAGTGGGAAGGAGTATGATCTTGTGGAACAACTTAAGAATACTCCCACAAAGATATCCCTATGGGATTTAATTGAAACTTCACCTAGTTATCATACTATGGTTCAAATGACCTTGCAACAAGTTGTGGTTCCCTCTAGTGCAAATCCAAGTGATGTAGCAACTCTAATTCAAGGAATGAATGAAGTTAACATAGAAATTATCTTTCGTCAAAATGAGTTACCTCCCTTGGAAGTGAGAAAGAAATATGAAGCCTTCATGATAATAGCTATCTTCAATATAATATGGATAAAGTGAACCCTTTTTGACAATGGCTTAGCTCTTAATTTGTGTAGTGTAACCCTTTTGGATAAACTTGGCATGGATAGGTCAAGAATTCAACTTGATTCCTTATCGATTCAAGGATTTGAAAATGTAGGAAAGCAACCACTTGGTCTGATTGCTTTACCTATTACAGTTGGAAAGGATACATTACAAACTCCCATCCATGTGATGCCTCATGATATATCATACAACCTTCTTTTAGGAAGACATTGGATTCATGAGATGCATGCGGTTCCTTCAACTCTTCATCATATCATGAAGTATGTCTATAACAATAAAGTGTACAAAATTGAAATAGATCCCAAGCCCTAAAGTTTCTTACAAATTGAAAAAGGAACAATTATTCCTCTAAAGACATTAATTCCAACTTCACAGATAGAACCTATAAAGAATAGCAACAAGAGATAGAAAAAGTGTCAAAATTGTTGGAAGATGATTGGGGTTCATTAAACTTCACACCTTCGTTTATGGGAGATTACAACATTTCAACAAAAGTGGAGAAAGAAAAAGAAAAAGAGAATACAATAATGTCAACACAACATATGGAAGAACCATCAAAGGGTGAAGATTCGACATGCATTCAAGAAGACAACACTTACACAACTAAATTTGAGGAAAACGATTATGACCCACCACCGACATCAAAAGAAATGAATGAGCTTTATGGAGAAAGGATATCAACTTGTAAAAAAATTAGGTTACAATGGAAAAGGGTGTGGTGTGAATGAGAAAGGCATTCGTGTTCCTATAATACCTTATTCATAAAAAATCACAAGAGGTCTCAAATATTTCCCTTCAAATATTACAAAAGCATCAAAAAATCCTTCGCTTAGTCTCAACATTGTCATCCAAGATGTTCCTAGAACAACTCTTATGTATTGAAGTATCCTGAATTAATAGACATGACAAGTAAGGATATGACTTTGGACCAATGTCACAATGATGAAGGTATAGCACAGTTTCTAGGAGTCTATGATCATCTACCAATGCATCATCACAAGCAATGAAGTTATCATGCTTTAAGTGCACAAAAATCCTTTACAAATAATGAGAAAACAAGTGATAATGAAAAAAAAGAAGATGAATAAATACTAAAAAATCAAAATCAAAGTGCATTACTTATAGGAGATACAATCAATGTGGAAATGGACATATCTAATGAAGAAAAATTGATTCCAATAAGAAAATGTCTTGATGATGATGAACAAGAAAGTCACACAACATTGTTACAAGAATTTCCTAAAATATTTGCTTTGAAATATTCAGACATGCCCAGTATTGACCCTCAAATCGTGATGCACAACATAGTCATAGAAAATGATGCTAAAATAGTGAGACAAAAGATACGTAAGATGACTCCTAAAATAGCTTTGTTGGTCAAAGTTGAAATTGAGAAGCTTTTAGATGTTGGTTTTATTTGTCCTATAGATTATTCACCATGAATTTTAAATATTGTAGCGGTGGCTAAACTTGATAATCGTATTAGGATGTGTATGGATTTTTGTGATTTGAACAAAGCATCTTTAAAATACGAATTTCCCCTTTCTAATATTGACATGATAGTGGATTCAATTGCGGGCCATACTCTATTATCATTCATGGATGGATTTTCGAGATATACTTATATTTTTACCAATACATGATAGCCTTCACTACACCTTGGGGAACATTTTGTTGGGTTGTAATACCTTTTGGACTAAAAAATGTTGGTGCAACATATCAAAGAGCTATGAAATTGACATTTCATGATTACATACACAAAATCTTGGAAGATTATGTTGATGACATCATGGAAAAATCCTTGACTCATGAAGACAATATTAATATTCTTTGAAAAATATTTGAACGTATTTGCAAATACAACATAAGATTGAATCCAAAAAAGTGTGTTTTCGGGGTTGAAAGTGGAAAGATTTTAGGTTTATTATGTCATACAAAGCAATATAAGTGGAAACGAAGAAAATTAATGCAATCATAACATGCCACCTCCTAGAAATATTTCACAATTGTGTAGTTTGCAAGGAAAGATTCAAGCTATATGTCACTTTGTTGTGCTTCCTTGGTGGATTGGACCTTACCTTTTACTCAACTTCTCAAAAAATAAACATAATTTAATTGGAATGAAGATTGTAAGAAATCCTCTGAAGAATTAAAAGAGTACTTATCCAACCGTCTTGTATTACAACCAAAAATTCAAGGAAAACCTTTCATTCTTTATCGGTATCTTCCCACGCTCTGGCAACATTGTTGGCTCAAAAGATGAAGATAATAAAGGGCATCCTATTTATTACATTAGTAGGAAAATGATTGATTACGAAACTTGATACACCAATCTAGAGAAACAATGCTTAGACCTTGTGTTTTCCACTAGTAAGTTGAGGCATTACTTACTTAATGCCGAAATGTAGGTAGTGACTAAGTTTGACCCTTTAAAACATCTCTTCAATAAAAAAACTTATCAAGATGCTTATCCAAATGGGTAATGTTATTAACTGAGTTTGACCTTAAATTTTTCTTTCAAAAAACAATTAAGGGACAAGCCTTGACCAACCATTTAGCTGAAGCATCTTCACCATTAGCATCATATAACATTGACTCGTTCCCTACCAATAATGTGTTGACGATCGAAGCTAATACATGTGAGTTATATTTTGATGGCTCTAAGTGTAGAACTGACTCTAGTGTAGGAGTTATACTAGTCCCGCCTTTAGGAAATCCCATCCCCTTTTCTTACTGCTTAAACTTCCTATGCACAAACAATACAGTAGAGTATGAAGCTTTAACTACTAGGATATGACCGCTTTAAACTTGGGAGTTCAGAACATTAAGATATTTGGTGACTCGCAATTAGTCATTAAACAAATAAATAGATTGTATCAAGAAAAACATGAAAAATTATCAAAATATAAGGATCTCACAAGACTCTCTTCGACAAATTTGATTCATATACCATTGATAACATCCCACGAAAAGATCATCGGAATGTAGATGCGATGGCAAGTGCGGATTCCCTTATATCTCCTCAAGATCCTTCCAAAGACTTCACATTCCCTGTCCATACAATTATGCAACCATCAATAGAAGATAAGGTCAAAGAATTCTTATCAACCACCATAGAAAGCTCTAGTGAATGGTATACACTAATATTTAATTATTTGAAAGAAGCTACATTTCCTAAGCCGACAACTAAGAATACTCAAGCCTACCTTCGAAAACTGGTGTCTAGATATATAATCCTTGTAGAAGTGTTGTATAGAAGATCCTTTGATGGTATTTTGATTAGATGCCTTAAAAAATCTGAAATCCCCATAGCACTTACAAAAGCTCATGCAGGTGCTTGTGGAGATCATTTTGGAGGAAGATCATTAGTTCAAAATTTAATTCACATAGGATACTATTGGAGACATATAGGAAAAATATAGCCATTCTCGGTATGGGGTTTGGATCTTATAGGAAAAATATCACCACCTTCTTTCGTTGGACATACATTTATAATTATTGCAACATATTATTTCATGAAATGGGTAGAAGTTGTTCCCCTTCGCTCAACATCTATTGATGTAATATGTCATTTCATATTTGAACACATTATTGCTCGCTTTGGACTGCCTTTTGTGTTGGTTTCAGACAATTAGACACCATTTAAGAATAATGATGTGAAGAAGTTCTTAGAAACGTTTAACATCCAACATCGTTTTCAACAACCTACTATCCAAAATCTAATGGTCAAGATGAATCAACTAATAAAAATCTTGAACAAATCTTAAGAAAAATAGTAACCAAACATAATAAGGATTGACACATGCAATTAACATATGCATTATGGGCTTATTGTACTAGCATTAGAACATCAACCAAAAATACTCCTTATAACCATGTTTATGGTACTGAGGCAATAATTCCCTTGGAGTTAGAGATCCTTTCATTAAGAATCGTTCTTCAAGGACTTATTGATGATAATACTTATAAAGAACAACAATTGCATTAGCTTGAAATGCTTGATGAATAGTGCTTCAAAGCTCTTGAGCATCTCCAAGCTTACTCTAAACGAATGCAACGTAGTTACAATGATCATGTCATCCCTCGTTAATTTAATAAAGGTGATTTGGTGTTATTTGAGAATCAACATAATGTCAATGTTGTCATGACTAAAAAAGGAAAATTCAGCCCTAATTGGTTAGGACCTTACATAATTGATGAAATTTATGGATCTAGAGCATACATGTTAACAAAAATGGATGGTACACCTCTTAAAGAACCTATTAATGCCACACATTTGTGTTGGTACTATGTCTAACCTTTTTGAATAGTGTGAATGTTCAAGCAGTGATGTTAGAGTTAGTAGATGGCATTCTATATTCTCTCACATTGTTTCGTTCTTGAAAAACAATCATTTGTGTGTCTTGAATATTAAAGTAATTATTCAAATTAGCTTTGGATTGTTACTTAAGGTTTCATACTATTCAAGTTAATCTTGTATTTTGTGTTAGATTAGATCCTTATATGCATTTAATGTTCTACAATTAGATCATAGGTGCATTTAATTTAGCATAACATACTCAATAATAATGTTGAATCTAAAAGAAAACTAAGATAGTTTTAGCTAGATCACATAAAACATGTTAGATCATAAAGATATTTAAATTAAATACTTTTACAAAGATTATTTCATAAATCACATTACCATCTAACTTAAACACATAAATAGAAGTGACCAAACATAAATGATCATATATATATATCATAAATTTTTAAGTACATATCATCAAATATACAATGCTATTGTGGCCTATGACTACCATATCCCTCGGGACCTAGTGATCATCTTTTTCAAGAGATGGTAGTATGTGATCGTGATCTACCCATGGATCTTAGTGCATCCTATAGGCCTTGTACTTGCCTGACAGCCCTAGCCTCCTATACGATGGCCTCCTTGCACTATCAATCTATGTGTTCTCTCTCTGCTTGCAGCTAGGTGACAACCTCTCCACATAGTCTCTCGAGCTCCACTAGATCTAATGATGACCAAAGCTCATCATAGGAAGCCTACAGTGTTGATAGCTCACCCATAGCTTGATTGGTGTGCCTGGTAGCGCTCTCGTATGCTCCTCTCAACCTCAAAAAAGGCTCGAACAAATATGGATGGTGCTCCATGATTGATGGGGGCATGTAATTTGTGGCAACAACCTCATCTGGGAGCAAAGGAGAAACAATATTTGTGGCATCCCGTTGGTAGAGATCCTATGGCTCTCTCATGGATCCTGCAGGATGGAAATCATAAAGATAATTAGTACACATCATCACATATATATATATATATATAAATTAAAATCAAGAACATGAGTATAATCATAAAAAGTATAAACATAAATAATGTGTTGTCACCTAGGTCTCCTGTATGTTGTGTAGGAGGTATTGAAGATCTATTACCCTCCCCATGCTCATGAGTGTTGGCACGTGTTGTGGTTGTTGATTGTGATCTAGCAGCTTGGGTGGGAACTAAATCTCTACACTCGAGGGAAATTTGACCCTTACCTGCTATATCACTACCCTCACTCATCAGTTGTCTCTCCTCCTCCTCATCAATATCCTCATCCTTGTCCTCATCCTCGTCCTCATCCTCATCCTCCTCCTCATAGTTTAAGTCCTCCTCCTTGTCATAATCCTCCTCTACCTCATCTACAAACAAGTCTATAGGCATGATCCCCTAACTTGTCTCCTCCTCGTCATCTTTGTGATCTAGAAGAGGCCCTACATAGCCTATAGGCTAATCCATAGGAAAGACTAGAGTTGGTCATGCTATAGCCCACCACTCCTCATATGCATCTATAGTACCCACATCATCAACATCGAAGACTGGGGGAATATTGAGATCCTCATCATCTGAATCACTAGACACGACATCATTGACTATGATTCATCTCATATTTTCAGCCATACGGGCACTCCACATTGATCATTTATAGAATGGTCATGTTGTTGGTGGAACCTGTACCTATACAAACTACCTCATAACATGATCGTAGTAGAAAGGTCTCACTATGTAATCATTCCTCCCTATTAAACATCGGTCCCTTTGCATCCTAGTCAATTGGTGTGTCTCATCTAGCTACTGTGGTATCAACTGGTAAGGTCTCCATAGGATCTCCGCCTGATCAAGACAGTCAAAACCAAATCTCCAGAATAATAGATCTCCATACTGCCATGCTCGCCTAAGTGGATAACTGAAGGAGTGTGGGTATCCCATGACACCTATAGTAGGAAATCCTATCAATCTGGTACATGTGATATCCTTGAGGCACCAAACTTGTAGTAATGTACAATGAACCATATTATCCACCTCCTAAGAGGTGAACTATCCCAAATCATAATAGAGATGTGCTAGTATACTACAACCCTAGGCATAGATAGTCCTATGCTGCTCCATCTCCCATATGATGTGCACTAGTCCTCCATCTAGGTTTTCTCCTCGACCATCTGAGACTAATACTAATGTTGTAGTAAATATCATGATCCACCTAAGGAGTGGTGATCATGTATATAATAGCAACTTCACCTCAACACGTGGCCCCACAATCTTCTCCCAAATCAAACTTCTAAGGAAATACTGAATATTTGCTCTCATCTCATGGTAGGATTGATCCTTTGTGCAATGCATGGTCTCACCTCGGATAGGAACCCGAAGAATGTGATGTGCATCCTCCAGAGTGATAGTCATCTCACTAGTAGGTAGATGAAAGGTGTAGGTATTTGCATCCCACCTCTCTGCTAGTGCCATCAACATGGCATCATGGTACCTCATGGGAGGCATGAGATACACCCAGTTTATACCTGTCACCTATAATTTCTTTGTGTCCTCCTCTGAAAGCATTGTAACTAGGTCTCGTAGGCAACATAACAACCTACCACTGAGATGATGTCACGATCGAGGAGGAACCTAATAAAAAAGAAAAAATATCACATATAAGCATTGTAAAATCTTAAATCTATACATCAACAGTCAAAAAGTGTGCTAAAGTTGCTCTAGGGTACTTTTATAGGGATCCTAGACACTTTACTCCTTTATTGGGACACTTTGTGAAAAAGTGGGACACTTCGCAAAAAAAAAAGGATGCTTTGTGAAAAAAAGAGACGCTTTGTGACTTTTTCTTCTAGGGTCCTAAATCTATCTAGAAATATGTAAAAACATAAAATGAATGCATAAAAATGAAGCTAAGGTCCAGAAGAATCCACTCACTGTATGTTGCAAATCACCCTACACCACCTTGTCATGTAGGCTCTCGAGTCTCAGAGGCACCTCAGGTCATACGCTTGGCATCGCCAATCACTCTCCAACGTAATCAAACTACAAAAAGGTAAAACACAAAATGATCACAAACTACTTAAATTTTTACTCTTATACACTTTAAAATTAGGTCATTTACATGTTAAGGTAAAACAATGCTTCTTTTTTTGCAAATTAGCATATTGAGGGCTAGAGAACTCCATTTTTGACATCGTCTGTTGCGTTGGATTCGTAGTTCCATTCTTGTTCTCATCAAATGTTTATCATTATGTGGTATGGTACTTGGAAATACCCTATGATATGACTTATGCAATTCAATGCTATTAGATTGCTACCTTGGTTCCACCTCCATAAAGCAAGCGGAATCAAGGGGGGTATACATCTACCCTCGAATTTGATTTCTTGAAGAAGTTAGATAAGAGGATTTTTTAATGACTAATGAGTTGGTTTTGCAAGATGCAGTTCCTAACATTGTCATTTTGTAGATAGCTACAATGGGGGATTCATTCTCCCATGTTTTGTGAATGAATCCATATGAGTATCCTTCTACATGAGATAAAGTTTACTTTTTGAAGTACTTTAGTTTGCATATGCATGTAGTGTCATATAGGCACTAAAGTGGGGGCTAAATGTAGTGTAGAAATTTGTACTCCCTTCTTGGAGATAGTATAATTTCACACTTAGTTTGGACCTATTTTAGTACCCTTGCATTCAATTCCCTTAGATCATCATTAATAGGCCCCTAAGACCCCTTTATTATGCATCCCAAGGTTTATTTCAACTAAAATCCCAACAAATTAAATAAATACATTTAATTTTCTAGCACCTCAACATTTTCTCAACCCAAAAAGTGAGGGTGGGACTCATACACCACCTTGGGCATATGATTCCCCTTGGGTGGGACCCATACGCCACCTTGGTCATATGAGTCCTGTTTGGACCCTTTTTAGGGTTTGAGCGAGAAATTAAGGTTTTAATTTAATTTTTTGGCAAATGTCAGCATTTGGGATCTAATAAATGGTAAATTAGATAGGATTCCTATAAAACTAACGTTTTGAATCATTATTTCACTTAGAATTTTCAAGCAAGAGAGTCTCACCTAGATTTAGAGCTTTCAAGAGAGATTTTCAAGCATCCAAGAGCAAGGAGTAAGAAAAGTTGAAGTCTTGGAGCAACATTATAGTGTTTTTGTAGGTCTTCAAGCTCACTTTCATTTCAAGATCAAGCATTTTCAAGGATTGGTGATGGATGCCTATGGAGGATCATGATGGATTCTAATTTGGGGAGATGCAACTAGCCATTGAACTAAGCTTAATGACTTGTTTCATAAGTGATTCCATCTTCCATTATCATTCTACTTTCTACCTAAAGGAATGTACATGCATTCTTATGGCTTATTAGGGTGATTGAAGATCTCCCAAAGTGAGTCATCAACATTTCCATGTTTCATTTATGCATCCTATTCTAGCACATTAGAATAGGGTTAATTGCACTTTAGATCTCTTAATCTTAGACACACCTAAGATTAGGACTTTCACACACATTTCCTTTCAAGATCTATTTTTTTCTACAAAGGTTTATTTAC
>VDFB02216791.1:0-13649 GCA_007258455.2 Sequoia sempervirens
ATAATTTGAAATGCTCTACTAGGGGTGTGCTGACTGCCTTGGCATCCTTCATGCTAAACCTTTCCAATACTTTTCCAATGTATTTCTTCTATGACAATATAAGTTCCTTTTTCATCCTATCTCTAATAATTTTCATTCCAAGGATTTGCTTTGCCGCACCCAAATCCTTCATTGAAAATTTCTTAGATAACTATTGTTTCAACCTATTAACAAAAACCATGCTAGATCCTACAAGTATCATATCATCAACATACAACAACAGCAATACAAATTCTCCATATCAAAAGACTTAGAATAAACACAATGGTCAAATTCACTTCAAGAAAATTTCTGCTCAGACATGAAAATCAAATTTCAGATACCATTGTCTAAGAGCTTTCAACCCATATAAAGTACAATTTAGTTTGCAAACTAGTGCTTATTTACCTTTTTCTTCAAAACATTCTGGTTGTTTCATGTACAACTCTTCTTCCAAGTCACCATGAAGAAAACTTGTCTTGACATCATGTTGTTCCAACTCTAGATCCTGAACAACTACTAAACCCAACACTACTCTAGAATAGAGGTCATTTTCACAACTGCTAAAAATATCTCTATAAAATCAATGTCATTTTGTTGATCATATCCCTTGACCACCAATCTAGCTTTAAATCTTTTCTTCCCACCTACTTCTTCCTTCAACCTATAGACCCACTTGTTTTGTAACACTTTATTGTCAGGTGGAAGGGTAACTAAACCCCATGTGTGATTTCCCTTAAGAGATTCCATCTCATCTCTCATGGCTTCCATCCATTTATTGCTATCTTTATCTACACATGCTTCTTCAAATGTAGTAGGTTCAGATTCATCAGAAAGTAATAAATACTGAATAAAATCTTTATACCTGGTTGAAGGCCTATGCTCTCTGGTGGATCTTCTAACTGGAGGAATCAACTCTTGTGAAGTACTAGCTAGATGATCATGTTCTTCATCATAAATCTTGTGGTTGATCATGTGTTTGAATTTACACTAGTTTTTTTGGTTGGTTTACAATCACCTTTCATTTAAACACATCACTACCATTCGTGATATCTTCTTAAGGAATATACTCCTTAGGTGATGTGCCTTATTCTTTTAAACTTGGTATTACCTTTTCATTTAATATCACATCTCTACTTCGTGTGACACATTGGTTAGTAACTAGATCCCACAACCTATAACCATATAATTCTTCTCCATATCCAATGACGATACACTTTTTAGATTTCATGTTAAGCTTAGTTCATTTTTCTTTTGGAATATGAACAAAAGCTTCACATCCAAACACATGCAAATGATCATAAGAAATTTGCATACCTACCCATTTTTCTTTTGGAATTCCAAATTCAAGCCGAGTGGATGGTTCTTTGTTAATCAGGTACACTGATGTATTTACTACTCCTACCCAAAAAAAAATTCCTAGTCATGCATTTGAGAGCATGCTACGTACTCATTCCATAATGATTCTGTTTAATATTTCCACAACATTGTTCTCTTCTGGTGTAAGAGGTAACAATCTTGATTCTCTAAATACCATTCTCTACAAAGTATTAATCAAATTCTTTTAAAAAATACTCACCTCCATTGTTATTTTTAAAACTTTTAATCTTATAACCAGTTTGGTTTTCAACAAGTGCTTTGAAGGTTTTAAATATACCAAAAACTTCAGACTTCTTTTTCATCATATAAACCCAAACCTTCCTAGTGCAATCATCCAAAAAAGTAACAAAATAAATGGATCCTCCAATAGATGCTATCTCTATGGGCTTGAAGTCATTCGAATGCACTGGCTCCAATGGTTGTGTCTTCATCTTGTGTTCCCTTTTAGAGAATCTTGTCCTCTTTTTCTTTCCGTAGATGCAATGCTCACATAACTCCATATCCACTACTTTCAAACCCAATAGTTGGTTCTTCAAAATCTCAAGTGTAGTGCCTCATGTTCTGATACTCTGATGTGTGTGTTTTTCTTCAGTGTGATTTCTAGTTATGTTCTGATGCATATTTGATACTCTGTTTGATAGCTTTTCTGCCATGTGTTGGGCATGGCAGACAGTTATACTTATTTTCTTATGATAGTTGGACTTATGTGTGGGATACTCATGTTATAATGATGTTACTTTGTGAGTTATTTTGATGATGTGATGCCTAGATTCTATTTATTGTATTTGATTCGGGTAAAGGAGATGGGGTGGCATCGCTCATCTGTGAGCGCCCTGCCTCACTGTAACTCCTTCACAATGTGTTTGACTATGAATTATTTGCATATGTATATGTTGTTCGATGTTTTGTGTTATGCAGGAATGCAGGCACCGGGTGTCGACTCCACCCACATTGTCAGGTCTGAGCGCATCCTATAGACCTAATGGTTGATGTGGTTAGGGAGTTGGTAAGAAAGTACCCCCCACCTATATCAGTGGTTGGTCCAAGGATTGTCCATGTCATGTTCGTACTTTATTTGTGTTGGTATGGTTGTTAATTAAATCATTTTATTTCATGAGTTTTATAAGTGTGTTTATGGCTTGGTCTAGTGCTTTATGATTTAAATTAAATGCTAGTCTATGGTGCAAAATATTAAATTAATGAAAGGTTCACTATTGCTTATGATATTAATACTTTGGAAAATTATGGTGTACATTAGCACTTTTATTGTTATTTTAAAATGTGAAGCTATCCTTTAATTTAAATCATTAAATTAAATAAATAGTTAGATAAATTATTATGGCTTATTTTGAAAATAAATATAGTTAAGGAAATCATTATCTTATTTGTTTTAATTAGAAAAAGATGATTTAATAAAATAAATTTTAAACTTCAATTATAATTAAGTGAAATGTTGTTAAATTATTATTAATAAATTGTTTATTTTTCAAAAATTAATTTTATTAAAATGAAATTAAAATATTTAAACTTAAGTGTGAAATTGGTTATGAAAGTCTTCTTTCAAGAAGTGGAAAATGGCCGAATGTGAGTAGGTTGGTGCAGGAGAAAGAGACAACTGGTTGGCGCAGGTGTATTCGGTCGCCGACGAAAGCAGGAGAAGCGGCGGCATGTTGCAACTCAAAAATGGTTAACAATTCCCGAGGATTAATCAATCTATAACCGGTGCATACCGTTGTGAATCAGGAAGGTTGGTGCGGCTTACCTGGTTTGTTGTCAGAATCACCGATACCGTTGTTGGGGTTTTGAATCTCCGGGATTATAGAAGATTGTAGTTAGTTGGAGTAGATGTTTTGTCCCTCAAATTGGTTTGGTAGGTTTCAGGTGGTGGGCCCATGGTTTATCTCTATGGAATTGGATTTTCGAAAGAAGGACGCGAACTTTGGAAAGAAATGTATGTTTATGTGTGTTTGGGGAAAATCCAAATCTCGCTGGATATTCGTATCATGGGTGCATATCAGCCTCATAGACGTGGTTGCGTTTTCGTCGTGGTTTGTAATCTTTGGGATCATGGGCTTTAAAACCTCAGAATCCTGCCGGTGCGGTGGAACACTTTGGTTCCATGGCGAACACTCGTTGGACGCTCTTGGAGTGCTGCGCTGGCGATCGCTTGTATTTCTTTCATGCTGGAGGTGGTGGATTCAGCCGACATGGGTGTTTTGTTCGCCAGCAGGTTTATTCATTGTGGGAGGTTTCAATATAACCAATATTAATATCGCCATATATATATAATAACAGCGGTAACCATATTCCGCCGTATGCTCGGTTCATTGTTCTTCAATTATGAAGCGATGAATGAATTAATTATATTTATTCCAGGTATTGCTCCCCATATAATATGCTTATATATATATGCAAGAAATGTGAGCAAATAATGAAAAATAAAAATAAGTTATTCTTTGGAAAAAAATTATATATAAAGGGGAAAAATGTTATTTGTAAATTCTATTTGAAAATGTCTTTTAATTTAAGTTGTATTTAGAATCAGAGGAAAATGAAATTTGTGATTTAAAATATACTGTAGAATTTGATTTCATTATTTTCCAATGAAAACTGTACTATGATATATCAGAATAGTTGTTTAAAATAAATAAATATTATAATCAGATTTTAAACTTAGCAGATTAATATCTTAAATCTGCTTTTTACTTTGAACTGGTTTTTAAAATAAGGATTAGATTTCCATTATCTTAGAAAAATCAGAATTTAGAATATTCTGTGTGGAAAAGATTTAAAATCAGAAAATAAAATATAGTTAAAAAAAATGAAATTAGTGAATGATTTATAATTGATTTTTAATAATTTTAGTGAGTATCTTTAATTTTTTTTTTTTTAAATAAAGTTTATTTTATTATGTTTAGATAAATCATGGAATTATCATTGCTACTTTTTAATTATCTTTTTAGCAAGTTTATAGACTTAGATATTTAATAAATGAATTATTTAAGTGTAGGAAGATATTTATTAAATTGATTATTGTGCTTGGGATAAATAGAAGTATTAGTGAATTTCCTTACTTTGATTTTTAATTGATGAAAATGGTTATTTGATTGTGAATTGGATGATTTATTATTTAAATTCCTTGTAGCTAATGATATGGTGTTATTTAATTGGATGTGATATTTTACTTTGTTCTTGTATGGATTAGTGTTATCTCTAGAGGTTTAGGGAAAGTGTGAATGCATTTCTATGGTTGCATCTTTTTGGTTCATGTTGATACCATGTGGGAATTTGTGGGTGGTACCCTATTGTGAGTTATGATTCTTTTGGTTGAACATTGTGGTACCCATTTCTTGGTTTTGGTTTTAGGGAAACCATATGGGAGAGTGGCTCTTCTTGGGGCCAGTGTACAAGTGGTCACCCTTGAAAGAGTTTCCCTAATTAAGTGAAAACCTAATTAATTTACTTAGTGGGTTGGGTTAGTTATCACATAACAAGATAAAAATATACACCTCACCCCTACCGTTAGCGCTCCCAAAGGCTAGGGACAGGTGGGAAGACTTGGTCGGTAAGGTCACTACCTTGTCTTCACGAAAGGTAGATGGCTCCGCATGAGTCACCCTTTGGGGTGACACCTTGAAACAAGATGTCTAGTTAACTGTAGATGGAGGCGGATCCTGGATTATAGGTAGTCTGGTGAATCCATGAAGGCCATGCGATGACACTCTCCCATTATGCCCCTTTGTTTCCCTTGTTCTTGTGCCTCTGGAGTTGTTTTAGTTGTTTGAGTTGTTTATTTACTGTTGATGTTTATGTTGTTCATGGGCTTGAGTCTTGTGACGTGTGTCCTTTATGTTTGAGTTTGTGGCCGAGGGTTCTTTCTTATCGATTCCTTGCATGGGGGGTGTTCCTTCGGGTCCACACGGTCGGGTGGAAACGTGCAATGCACCCATTGGGTCCCCAGTTGTGATCGTGGTGTGGATGTAGTTGCAGTGATCTCAGAGCTCACACAGAGAAGATTGTACCTATGAAGAGTTCTCTTTCATTATTGTACTTTTGTATTATTGATTGTACCCTTCCCAATGTTATAAGGGAAGTGGCCTTGTAATGTAACTTTGATTTTATATTGTGTTGTATCTGTGGAAATATATTCCACATTTGTAACTTTGAACTCTGAAGATGAATATAGTATTATGTGATTTATGTTTATGAATTTATATCTTATTCTTGTTGTACTTATATCATGTTTTATTCTCATTTCTTTCTTCCACTTTAGTTAGTATCTTTTATCATTAATTATTGGGTTTGTTTAAGTAATGCACCATGTACCCCATAGGATTAGGTTAATGATTTATGTTATATCTATATTGTATAAATGTTTATTTATTGCATTGTGTAATTGTTTTTTTTTTTTTAAATGTATTTGATGTAGTTATCCTATGGGGTTTGCATGGCAGGGCGTTACATAAATGATCAAAACACTTCATTCTAGGCTAAGGAATGAAGTAAGGTCTGCAATGAATGAATGAAGTGAGGTGAAGCGAGATGAATGAATCTGTAATGAATGAGACAAATGAATCTGCCATGAATGTGAATGTTCATGCCAATACATTGTGTGCATGAATACATCACACCAATAATTGGCCAAATTATTTTTAAAATTGTTTTTTCGACTTTGGATTTGAGGGTATGTGTAGGATCATGATGGGCCAAAAAGTGGTGATATGATGGGTATGAAGCTAACCCACTTTTTTTACCCAAAATTCGATGAAACTAAAAGGGTTTTTAAAGGAGATTCTAGCTTCCACCAATATAAATTATGTTTTACTTGAATTTTACTAAATAATTATTATTCATTTTCTATTTTGAATTATGACTAAAGTCCCATTGATAGGCTAATTGAGAAACATCTATAGCTTTCTAAACAATATCACATTTTTGAATCCAAACATGTGTCACATTCTATGCTTCTTACATACTATAGGATTAAAAAAAAAAAAAAATTCATAAAGTTTGTCTAAGTTAAGGTGGTCGACATACGAAGCTTTTTAGAGTATATATTTTTTAGAAGTTGTAATAAAAATTCATAATTAATTATTTGCTTGGAAAAAATTACAAAAATATGCATCACATTAGGACATGAGTCCTCTACTTATATCTAAAATATTATTATTTTTTATCATTTTATTGTGGTTATGCATCGTGACAAACACCTACTTCCTTTATTTTTTCCCTAAAATTTAAGTACTGCATTGAAATTTCAAATTTTCACAAAATAGATTTTTTATTTTTTAAATAAACCTCGTAGTTTAGAAACTACATTCAATTTTCTACATATTCTATTCTTACATATTTTTGAAATAATATAGAGAAATCATTAAAATATTTCTTACTTTAAGTTTCCTAACTTTGACTTTTTGAATTTCATCACCACTTATGCTGGGCTTGTTTTTTCCATGATGATCCCGTGACATTACCCTTGACAACTAACTATTTAGTCATTTTATTTCTCTGACTAAATAATTTTTTAGTCAATGACCAAATTAGTCATTTATTTACTCATTTATAGCTGAGTTGCAAAAAATGAGTAGAATTTGGTCATTTTTAGTTGTTGTGACTAAAAGTTTTAGTCACCTAGTCATTTATTTGTCAAATTCTACTAGTGATTCCAACATGAACTCTGCAACTATTATTTTGTTTCTACATAGCCTAATACATTTTCATTAATATATTCAATAGTGAAAGACATAGAACCCTAAAAATTGAATGTGGAATCCTTCAACACATACCATTATCACCTCAAAACCACATGCAAGGATAATGCAAAGAAAAATAATGTGGACCAAAAACTTATTCCTCTATTACATACTATTTCAGTTTGGGACTTAGCCAATTTCCAAAGAACACTTGGTCTTCTTCCGAACTATATACATACTAATACACCATCACTTATACAATGGGTTGCCATCAATGACAACACCATACATCATCACACTCATGCTACCAAAAATCTACTCCTTTGTAATTGATGGAAAAACTTCTTTGCTTCACTCCCACTTTAACATCAAAGGAAAGGTTACTAACTTCACATTATATCCCCTTACTAATATATTTACATGAGAATAGCTCCCCCTAACTATGTTATCTATCATCAAAAAGAAAAAAATATATTAAAACACTATCTACTAACTTTGTAAATGCACATGAGATGAACAATTATATGTACAATTCAAAATAAAGTATACACCTTAATAGGATGAGGGTAATATACCTTGATATGATGTCTTTAATTTTGCAAGGTGTGCCTCCCAATCCTTCTTGGTGAAAGAAAGCATGTGGCTCTTGTTTTCAAATTTCACATAGAGGTCTTCTTCTTCTTCCAGAGAATTAGGCACTATTTCCTTTTGCACAACCTTTTTTACATTAGCTAAAAATATAGCTAAAGATGTAAGTCTTATACTTACTATATCTTGAAGCTGACTGTACTGCATTATGATTTTCTCTTTTTCTTCCTATAGTAAGAAAAATTAACTATGCAGATTTTCAATGACCACTCCAGTTGCTCCATCCCCATCATTCACTAAATCATACACACCTAAATCCTAAGAAATTTGAGAATCAATTGGGTCCATTTTATCTTTTATTCTCTTTGTGGACAATGGCCACTTCAAACAAAATTGAAACAATAGTTTTTCTTCCTCCAAACAATTTTGAACTTCTTTCAAGTTTCCTTGCAACTTGGCATGTGTAGTTGCACATTTATTTGAGGGATTATCCAACCTCTTATCATTCAATTTTTTTGTGACTTCCTTCTTTATCATCTCTTCTAGACTTGTAGATTACTCCTTAAAAGAATCTAAAAATAACTTCAATTGTTGCACACCTAGTAGAGAAGTATCAATGGATGTTTTGGGAAGGACTTGCAACACCTTGAAAACCTCATCAACCAACTCTATACTCTTCTGATGAGTTTGAAGTATCTCCTTTCTTGTGGAGGCATGAAATACATCACCAAATTGTAACTTATGAAGAGGATAGATCTTTTTCAATTCCAAATGATCTTGTTACATAGGAATTTGTATTAGTTTTGCAAATACCACTAGTAGGAACTATATTTGCATATCTAGAAGATCTTTGAATGAATCTTAAAAGGATGTAGAGGATTCACAACCTATTTTTGAGCTACCTTCTACATGATTATCACTATATTTTCCTTCTCTCCACTATCCGAACACATTTTTGCAATCTTTTCATCTTTTAGAGGAGGAATAGATTGTTCCTTTTGATCTTCAGTCTTTTGTGGGACTCCTTTCTTATCTTCTTTCCTCTACTCAATAGTTATCTCCACATCCAAAAGGGTGTTATCTGTTAAAAATTATTCTTATTGATGCTCATGTTTCTCATTAACAGGGTCATTTATTTATGAGAGGGATATATCTTGTTGTATTTGACCTTCATCACCCGAAGAGGCTCCCAATTCTTAAAAAATAGTTTCAACTATTTACAATGTTTCTCTCGTTAGCTTCTCAATATCATACTTGTCTTTACCCATAAGAATATTTACTCTTTTATTTTTCTTAAATTCTTGGGAATACAATTGAGACAACTTAACTCTTTCCTTATGAGTTAATGAGGTACCAATCTTCTCCAAGGAAAAGGTTTTCAACTTTGCATCTTCTACAATAACCTCTTGTCTTCTTTTACTCAGTACTCTTTTTAAATCATCTGATATAATTGATCCTCTATCTCACCTTTTCCAACATTAAATGCCACCATGTATTTGACAATTTCCTCTTCAATTGTTGTCTTATCTACATCATTGGCATTTGGATACAACTCAATTGTATCCTTTAGAATTCAAAATTCTGTTGTAGCATTGAACAGTAAATCAAGCTTCACGAGACTATGCTCATGGATCAGAGGGGTGTTCTCTTTCTCCTTTCCCTTTTCTTTTGTCTTAATTTTAGATAATACTTCTTATCCTAACTTAGAACTCTTCTTTATTCTTCAAAAAGTGAATGCTTCCTTTTCCTCCCCCTCTTCCTCTTCACTTTCTAAATCCATTGGATTGATATTCTTCCATTTTGCACTAGTCTCTTCTAGAGATACTTTTGATTTCATTTTGTGGACCAATTGATGTTCTTCCTCTTCCTCTTCTTCTTCTTCTTCACAATTGATATACTTTTCCCTTGTTTCTCTTTCTTACCTTCTTCTCTTTGTAGCTTTTTGTCAACCTCAGGGTTGCTAGATTTATCTATCTTCTTAGATCCACCTATTTTTTGTTTTGGAGGACTTTGAAACATCAAGTATGGAGACTAGGGTCTAGCCTAATCTTCTTGTTCTCAGTGTAGTCTGCGAAGGGGTGGATATTCCTTTAGAATTATTTGCAAGGCCTTTAGGGGTACCATACTCCCTTTCCAAATTAGCCTTCATATTTTCAGCCAATGACCTTCTTCTTTTCAAGGTTATCTTTACCTAATTTCTCTTCATAAGTACAAAATCGTTCCACAGTTGCATCTCTAGGTTTTCTCAACACAATATTTGCAAGGGAATGACTTAAAATTTTGCTACCTCATAACGTAGCTCTGGAACCCACACAGTTTTGGGTTCAACTACTTCCATGTAGAAGTGATCTTTGCTAACCATGAATGTTATGTCAATGTTATACTTATTCACAACTTATCTTATAACTGTTTCTCTTTCTTGCATCTTTTTCTTGATTTTTTTTGAAAAACCCACAAAACATTATCTTTTAAGGCTCAAAATCTATAAATTTCCTCAAATGATCTCTAATTGAAATAGCTACAATAATATTGTTTTCCATACTACATTCTTTGTCCTAGGCAACTCATTTAGAAAATAAAACATTAAGAAAATGACTAGAATACCATACCAGAAAGTATACCTTGACTCCTTTTTCTTTTCTAGGTTTTCCAACAATTGTAATCCCAGGAGTTCACAAAGATCAAATTATTTTCCTTCTTTCACCATTTGATATTCCATGTGAATTGTGGGGTTAGAGATATAATTGTATTTATATAAAATATCTTCTAACTAATCATCATTGAAGTATATTTGACTGTTGAATCTTTAATGTCATCCATAGTTAGGGAACACTTGTCATTTAATTATCTTCAGTAAGATTCATCACCACTTCATTATTTACCACCTTCAATGCCAAGATTGGTCCTATGGAGCACAAACCAATAACAACCCTAATTGCCTCTTTTGTTATTATATGAGGCATGTCCAACCATATGAATTTATCATTTATTCTACTTAGAACATACTTCACCCACTCATTTTCAAGAATAAAATTGGGAAACCCTATCCACACATCCAACTTCTTCTCTGTCAAGCTAGCATACTCTGGTTTCAACTCAAAATCATCTCCAGTTAGCATCTTGTCCCTATATTTTTCCAACTTCAAATGGTTATATTTATCCATCTTCAAATGAATGTAAATTCACACATCCTCTATGTACATCGCATTTGATGGAACCCTAGAGAATGCACCTTCATTATCCATTTCCATTATATGTGAATCACATTTTTGGGTATTTAATCATAAATTCATGTGATTAAGTGTTTAATTGTGATTAGGGTTTGGGAACCATCAATTGAGTTTTGAATTTTGGATTTTTCTTGAGTGGATTTTTCAAAGGGTGTTGTATGGTCAATTTTATTGATTTTGGGGAAAAATGGTCCTCTAGGGTCTATGCCTATGTTAAGGGGGTTATTGGACATGTGATATTATTATTTTGTTATGATTTGACCCTTCAAAATCCCTCATGAATGAATGTGGTGAAGTTGAAATATGGAAGCTTGGAAAGTTACTTGTTACTCTCTAACCTCACTCCCCATAGTTCATTTATGTGTTGAAATTTGACAAAGGGTTCTCTTTATTTTTCAATAAAATAAACACAATTATTTATACTAAATTCACCTTGATAAAAAATGAGAAAGTGTCTACTTATATTGAAAGATTTTTTTTGAATTGAACTATAAATATCAATATATAACAATTCAAGTGGTATTTTTTTCTCCAAGTTCAACCAATTGGCCTTAAGTAATCTTGATGTTACTTGCCACTAGTGCATCCTTCACAATTTTGATCATGGTTTTCTTTATGTGATAATGCTCTCACAATTTTATTTAAAAAAATAATTTTAACCATTAAAAATTAAATATCCATATCTTATATGTAACAATCAAATTCACCCTTAAAATATCTTGTCAGAACTTGAGTTTAACTATATGCAAGTCTCAAAGCTAATATTTTGATTTGTAACATTGAAACTTTCATCATTATCTAATACCTCTTATTCTTGTCTTAAATATCAAATCGTTGTACTTAAAAATTGTGTATAATAATGTTTTGAATGTTTTTTTGTATTCTTGACAAATTAGGCATCAACCCATGTACATAGAAGTTATCAATATTTTATCTTTTTTGACATTATTCTATTTTGACTGCAGTTGTCCCCTTACCTATAACTTCAACTACTTGTCATCTCAAAGACACACTTGAGTATAAACTAACCCATTCATATTTACAATGATATTTTTTCCAATCATTTCACTAATGCAACCACTATCAAGAAGTCATACATATTTTTAATACTCTTTTCTCAACATGCTCATTCATAATGGGAAACCCTTTTGTGCTAATAGCATTGAACATATGGCATTTTTATAGTTTTGATTGCATATTTCATTTCTGTTAAAATTTTTCTCTATTAGAAACATTATAGCCTCTACCTCCTCCACTACTATTTTCTATATTAGTTCATCATCTTCGCCTAAATCAACATATTTCCTTATGAAATACCTATTCTAATAATTTCCCTTATTTTTTTAGTTATTTATCATTTTCTAAATGATGTTTGTGGTTTTTTCAAGGGTTTGAAATGAACTTGTAAGCTCATTCACATAATAGAGGCTCAAAATTTTTGGCTCCTCAATGAATACTACAACAAGATCAAATTAAGGAGGGATACATCACATTCTTTTTTTTATATTCTTATCAATTAAATTTTATCCATAGGATCTAATTTAAATAACTAAACTGATCACATGATTAAAGAACTATTAAATAGGTTTATATTCTTTCAAAAATATATTTTAAAATATATTCAAGAGAATTTGAAGTTTGATTATTTTCAAATTTTCAGCTCTTTGATATACATTCTCAACAAATCACATGTTTTAATTTTCTAGTTTCAGCAATTCATGAGAAAATACATTCATGGACAACTTGTTGGATGATGAAGAAGTCTTTTGAATCATTTTTCTTACTCTTCCTTTACTTATTTCTACATTCCTTACTTAAAGATGCAAATGCTTGAGAATTTGTAGGATTTAGATAACCATGTGAAATGAATAAAGTTATAATTTTATAATCTAAAAATCATAGTTCTCCTTTGAATAAATGTATTTGAAACTACTTGATAAATTTAAACTACTACAAATTGTCATATTTCTCTCACAAAATAAAATATTCAACTATCCTTCACTCTTCACACACCTCTAACTTTATTTTAATTCTCTTGCACAAAATAAATTCATGTGACATAGAAAACATTCACTACTCTGCTAAGAATTTAGTGTTGTTTCTAAATTCCCACTTAGTTATCAATTGTTGGGTTTAAAGTAAAGAGCATAGATGAAAAAACAAAAGATTTCATGTTCATCAAAACCAAAATGTGTAAACAAAATTGAGTAGAACCACAAATATATTGATAGATACATAAAGGATATTAAATATAATAGAGAAAATGAATAAAAAATAAACAACAATTGTTCTTTTTGTTTATCATTGAATTTAACACATAAAGACTAACTAGATATGCTATCTAAAATAGAATGCTTAGGTATCTGCATCTCTGGAATATATTGGAGGGTTAGAGGCTTCTTAACAAGATTTCTCTCTTCAATGTTTTATTGATGAGCGATGAGTTATACTGTTGAGGCTGAAAAACATATCAAACGTCCAAAAATGCTTTATTAGATCTGACACATAAGAATTAGGTGGCATCACAACTTGTGTAGCCCTTACACATTAATGACGCGACTTAACCAACACACTCTAAGCGTTGACCACTTAGAGTGGTTGATGTGGGGCCCTCTTACTCTGATCCTTTCCTCAACGTCTGTTTCCATTTTCGCTAGAAATTCCATTAACCGCTACAATCAACAGTTAGTCATAGTTAGCAGCCCAGTGCATTAACCGAACATATAAACTCACTGTTCTC
>VDFB02216793.1:0-12509 GCA_007258455.2 Sequoia sempervirens
AACACTTTGATCAAAACTACTTCACAAAACGAAAACGAAAGGAGGGAAAGATTTTTTCTTTTCTTTGAAAACACAATG
The DNA here is from genome assembly GCA_007258455.2 of Sequoia sempervirens. Classification (NCBI taxonomy): domain Eukaryota; kingdom Viridiplantae; phylum Streptophyta; class Pinopsida; order Cupressales; family Cupressaceae; genus Sequoia; species Sequoia sempervirens. The sequence goes on from VDFB02216793.1 coordinate 79, forward strand.
TGTTTTTTAACACTTTAAGTGTTTGATCAACACTTCACGAAATTGTTTTCCTTTTCGTTTTAGAACATTAGTTTTCATTTGGGGCTAAAACGAACAATTTCATTTTCATTGCAAAGGGCTTAAAACGAACCTTAGAACAAACTTACTAGATTTCGTTTTGGTTTAAAATTGAACAAGGCAAACTTCACACTTGATTTTGGTGCTTAAAATGAAGTCATCATTGCTTTGAGGCTAAAACGAACAAGTGCTTGATTGTGTTATTTTGTCTTTTGAGGGCGTATCCTCTCCCCTTGCGCTTCGTGCGATCTAGGGTGCAAGAGAAACACTCAAAATACATTTTATTGCTTTGAAACACTTCATTTTGGGCTTAAAAATTGAACAATCTTGTGCAAGTGTGAGTAGGGGCATTTTCGCGTACATTCTCGTTCTTTGTGCCATCAAAGAATCGATCGAGTTACGGATTGTGTCTTTGCTCGCTTTTGTTTATCTTAGAGGGCCTGCCTTGGGGAAAAAGTACTCACCCAAGCGACGACTCAACCCGTAACACTCTAAAGCCAAGAGTATTTCCAGCCGGGATATAAATGAGGATTTTGGTTAAACGCCATAATCACACGGTTGGCTCCGACAAGATGGATCCGAAAGGGGACTCTTGCCACGTTGGGTCAACTCCTACGAACGGAAAGTCCTTACTAGAACCTATGTGTTAGAATTTGCCAAAATCCTTAATCTGTTTGTTGGTGCAAGAACGGTCGTTCTGAAGCCTTTAATAATTCTACGCTTTTTAGTAGAGATGGAAAGCATGCCATGGGAGTTTCATGGGTGTTGATGCTTGGTCGCCTGCATAAGTGGAGTGCCGGGAGGGGAGCCAAAGGTCAAGCATCTAACCATCCGCTAGAGATAAGCGTAGCTGGACTTGTCCAAGTGGGACTCAACAAACATTGTCTATCACATCCATAGGGCTTGTAGTTATTCTTTGTTTGAAAACACAGTGGGTATTCGAAAACATTTTGCAAACAAACACTTAAACATGATCATGCAAATTTCAACCCCCTTTTGATAGAGCAAATACCTTTTGACGAATTTAAGTGTTGTTGCCTTCCCTTGGGATTATGTCCTTAGAGGTTTCTCATCACTTGAATTTATATCGTCATTTGCTCTAACTAGGGTTAACCTAGGAAATCCCTTTGCCTCAATTTCTTGGAACTCCCACACAACACTTTGTGGGAAGAAAAGGAATTTTGACATAGGACATCTTTAGTTTGAAACATAATCAAGAGAGTGTTTTTTGTAAAAAGAACTCATTAAGCAAAGATAAGAAATTGGACCCCACACATGTGCTTGATATCTCTTGGTCATATTGGTCTTTTGATTGCTCTTAGAGAAAAGTGTGTTCTTCAATACCTTGGCCTAGTAAACAAAGTCTCTCTAAGTCTCTTAGGATCATCAAAACTTTCATCTATCTTCCAAACATTCATCAATCCATCTCACCAAAACAACTTTAGATCTTTGCAAACATCATCCTAGACTTGGGTACATTTCTGGACCAAATCAAAATCATTTGTTTAGTTAGGTGTGTTTGGATGAATCCTTCCACGCACACTTAGTTAAATTATCAACCATCCTTTGAACAAGTTCATCCTAAGATCACATCCAACATCTTAGGGTTTACAAGTTCATCATCCACATCAAACAATCAAAATCAAAATCCCTAAGTCTAGCATTGATTCAAAGTTCCTAAACGTTCATCACTCATATCATCCACCTTTCATCCTCCATCTTGCCATTGGTCCTAAGAACCTTAGAGGTCACTTTCATAACAAGGTCAAAACACAAGAAGAACATGGAATATAAACTTGATCCATACATCTTGGGTAATCCAAATCAGTTGAATCTTCAAAGCCTTGCAATGCCTATCAATTATCAAAATCCATGCATAGGATCATTTCCTTCGACAAATGTCAATGGTACAACAAGTGTGGGTATGCCCAATCTGAATTTTGGAACACATCTCCCCATGATAGATTTCAATCAAAGTCCAAACTTACAAGTCTATCCTCCAAACAATCAATACATGAGTCTTCAAACGAGCAACATCATTCCACCAAATCCCTACAAACCAAATGTGGATGTACCAAATGCATTTTTTCGAAACATGAATCCTAACTCGGAAACCTTTGGAAAAATGATTCCCAATACCAACATTGTTCATCCTATCATGCCAAATCAGAACATTATCCAAAGTCAATTTTCCCATAATCCCATTCAAAAATCGCAAGCATGCATGCCAAAACTACTTGAACACAAGCCAAATCAACTATCTCAAGTGAGTCAAAATCAAAATCAAGAACAAATTTGGCGAGATCAAATTGCGGAACTTTCCAAAATAGTTGAGGCATTGCGCCAAGGGAAATCTCCACCACCATTACCTACATCATTCCTTGGTTTAGGGCTTCCCCCTTTACCTAACACCAATCATTTCACCCAAATCAATCCACCTAACGTCAATCAAACCATCACGACAAATCCTTTGAATATACCATCGACATCACACCAATGGATGGTATCTAATCAAACAACAACATTGATCCCAAATCAAAATACGGTCTCCCAAGGGCCTATCACCTCGGTCAATCCAACCATCACTATCCCTTCAATCATTCCAAACGCCACTATCACACCCATTACATCTCAACCCCTCACTACCATGATCGCTCCGAGCGTATCTCAAACACTTGTCACTACATCCAACACAATTTCAATCCCACCACCATCACCATTGCGACTAAGCCAAGTAAGCCATTACAATGCTTCATTCAAAGCATACCAACAATTGCTCCAACAATATGAAACAATTCGGCAAGCGCCTATAGCCACGCACGCTTCTCAAGCTTCACAGCAAAATCAAGCTCAAACATCGCTGCAACAACAACAAGCAACACAAGCTCAACAAGTGCAACAATCCTTTCAAGTTGCCCAAGCCTCTCAAGCTACCCAACCAACACGAGCACAAACACAAAAGATGACAACTATTGAAAACAAGGATCAAGATCAATCCATCACTAAGCACACGTTTACTTCATCCAATGATCAAATCGACAAATGTCAAGAGTCACTTTTGAATCACGATCAAAATCCACCAACAAAACTTGACAATGAGCCAATTCAAGAAATGTCAACATCGTTTGACCCTATGGTCAAAGACATTGAAAATCCCTCCGCCACAATTGTCGAAAATAATGATCAAAACCTCTCCATCGAGGAGCACATTGAAGATATATCTACACAATCCGATGATCAACTCACCATACATCAAGAGCCATTTTTTAGTGATCTCTTCCAAGGAGTGTTAGGGTTATTTGATCCAATTGACATAATGCATGATCCATTGACCAATGATCATATTGAAAATGTCTCTACATCGCCTTATGAGTTAGAGGACATATCTCAAGAAGTTATTCCAAAGCATGATCAAAATCTTTCACTAGGGTCTAGCAATGGTCATTTCCAAAACATGTTGATCCCCTTTGACCGCATGGTTATAGATACTGAAAGAACCTTGAACCCTACACTTGAGAATATTGAGCCATTCCCCATGTCTCATAACGATGTCCAAAAACCCCTTGTAAGAAATCCATCCTTTGAAGCTACCCCATGTCAGGAACTTGATCTAAAGCATGTTGAAAGAAACTCCGAAATCATTCAAGATCAAGAATTTGAATCTTCGAGTTATTATAATGATCTAATGAACACTCTCTTATCCATGCAAGATGATCATATCCACATAGCACTTACTCCTCCATCTACCCATGAGATGCTTTCTATGGATGGACACGTAGATGATCTTCATCTAGAACAAGATTTTGTTACACAAAAAGAGAAGATTCTTAACTCCTACAATCAAATGGAGTTGTCAACATCAAGATCGAATATGTCCCAAACTCAGATTGAGGACATCATGAATAAAGATATCTATCATTATCCGTTTAAGGAAACAAGTCAAATAGAACGTCCAGAGTTAGCAGAGCAGCAAATTGAAACGTCACCTACGACAGTCATTTATCAGAGAATGCATTATACACAAGAGCTCTTGGAGCAAGCGAAATCAAAGCATGAAGGTACTACTACCACCATACTGGGGGCAACTTCGTCTCAAGCAAACATCAACATAGGGAGCATGAAGAGTCCTTATGATTGAAACTGATGCCAATACTACAACCAGTCATGTCACGAATCTTCATCCACCATCATCCCATCCATGAATTCAGACCAACATCAAAAGAAAGATTTGAATCAAAGCACAAGGAAAATTATCAAAGTAGAAGAAGCAGAGAAGCATAATCGACAAATCAAATACACATTGATACCAAAGAATAAAAAGAAAGATCATCCCTATCAAACTCCATCAAATTTTCAAAGAAACTATGGGCAAACTAAAGAGGGAAAGCGGTATCCATCAAAGATGTCCACAAATCAAAAGCGTGCTTCAAGCCGACGCACAAAGTGTATCAAGCAGTTGGTCCCAATTCCACGACACTTTCGTATCCACCCACTGTTCATCTCCCAAGTTTGGAAAAGTCAGCAATTCCAAACCGTCAACCAATCCATCTCTTATCCCTAAACACACCCATCCACTCTCCATGGCATAATATCCACTCTATATTGACCGTATTATAAATCCACCTTCCATCATATGATTCGTGAAGGCACCATCACATGTGCTGCGACAAAGACAAAGTCAACCCGGTATCACGAAGCAGATCGGTGGGCAATCCCGCAGGTATTCAAGTGCACGATCTTTAGCAAAGCAACTTCTTCAAGTAGGATATCGATGGCACATTATGACAGGGGCATCTACATCAGCGACACCCTGTGGTTCAGCATAAATCTTTCAGAAAAATCAAAAAAATCAAAAAATATGAAAATCCAAAAAAATCAGAAAAAGGATTGAAAACAGTAAAGATAAAAATCGTCCTCTAGTGAAAACCACTTCTGTGGCACTTTGGGCAAGTACCTTGGTGAAAACCTGGCAAACAGGCGTCATGTGTAGAATCGAGCATCTACGTGCGCCAGTTCAGGTGAAAGCATCTCATCCCATCCGTAATAAATCAAGCATTCAATCCATCTTATCCATAATAAATCCACTCATCCATGAACCATTTATCCAATCCATCTTTATCTATCTACGTCCATCATGCAAGTTATCTTGATCTTGGTAAAATTTTGGTACACTTTATGCTTGCTTACAGTAAAACATCTTGACATGGGTCATTTTCATTGATCCTATCCTATTCTGTGTTATCTGAGCCATGAAGCATTATCCAAATGAGCATTCATTACCTGAACACCTTACCTTATCACAAGATAAATCCTTGGCATACTTTGCGTGCTTACCATATCCATCCATCCATACACTTATCCGAGCATCCATCCATTACATTCCATACATTGCTAGACATTGGGGGCAGATATGCACATCTTGCTTCGAGAATAAATCTTGGTCTATGTCCTTCGACTTATGTGGCGATCCGAACATTGGAAAACATGAAATCAAATTGGTCCACCACTTGTGAGCAAAAATCCGAATCACTAACCCATGGCACATTTTGACGAGAAGACATTCCTTATCAGTCTTCGTCTTTCATCAAACATCAATTGCTATCAGTTGCATCTAAGTTGCACATCAAATGTCAGATCAAATCATCCAAACATCTTTTGTTCAAAACCAAGCTTCATCAAACATGATCAATCAAAATCCAATCAAGAAATCATCAGGATATCCTTGTGTTGCTTAACACTATCCTTTCATTGTTGTGCATCCTCAACAATGATTATCATCATCATCATCAATCCATCATCATCTTGGGGATATCTTTCCCAAATCCTTGTGTTGCTTAACACTATCCTTGCATTGTCGTATATCCTCGACAATGTTATCATCATCAGTCTTGATCAAATCATCATCAATCCATCATCATCTTGGGGATATCTTTCCCAAATCCTTGTGTTGCTTAACACTATCCTTGCATTGTCGTGTATCCTCGACAATGTTATCATCATCAATCTTGATCAATCAATCATTGCATTGTTGTGCATCCTCAACAATGTTATCATCATCATCAATCCATCAACCTGATCGATCAACCTTAGCTTGGTTTTTAACAAAATCCTCGAACAGAGCACTGATATCGTCATACATGTCCATATCCTAATCGTCAAAATCATGCGAAAAATCCAAAAACATCCAAAACATATCAAAAATCCAAAAAACACTCAAAAAATCCGAAAAACATCAAAAACATTGGAATCCGAACTACGTCGTCTCTGAGCTTAACGAGGTGCCAATCTTTGATCAGCCCCGGTGACATCAAAAAATCCCAAAACATTCGAAAACATCAAAAATCCCAAAACATTCAAAACATCAAAAATACCAAAACAAATTTCAAAACATTCCAAAAAGTAAAAAAAAATGTCAAAACATCCAAATATTTGAAAAAATCCATCCGCCTCATCTCGCTTGCACCCGCAATAATCAATCATCCATAATAACTGATCATCGCCTTCATCCTTTGGCAACACAAACAGAAACAATCATAGCAGGCAGCAAAATCAAGCTTCAATCGTAAAATCAAAAGCGAACAACAAAACATTTAAAACAAAATCAAAGTCTTGATCATTTTCAAACATGTCAGTCGACCTTATATCAACAGCCTATCAATCAACTTATCAAACCATCATCATCCTATACAAAGCATGTCCTAGGATCCGCTCCGACAATGGGCACTTTTATCAAATCAACCACTTTGGGTAAACAAAACGACGTGTCATTAACGTGTCCTAGGATCCGTTCCGACAATGGACATTATCTTTTGGCAATGAGTTTTGGCTCCCATCTTTTGAAACACATTCCTTTGGCTAGAGGTATGAAGAACATTGGCTTGCTTGTATACTTGATCTTTTCTTTTGATTTATCATATTGCGCTCATTCCAAGGACCTCTCGATGATATCCGAACGAAGGATTTAGAGAGATAGGAATGGGGCAACGATCATTATTCTTTTGTCTGTTGTGCTTGTTGGACGTTCTTGTAAAATAACTTGGCTAATACTTGCTTTCTATAGGGTAATTTCTAGCAAGGTTTCCGTATGTCAGGTGTGAACAAGAATACTCCTATCTGCTTGTTGAGTCAAAGTCCATCACACTAAGTACCACGCCATCCTGGTCCTTCATACCTTGATGCATCGTACTTAGGTGTGTTATCAAAAATAAAGTAAGTGACCCTTTGAAAATCCCAATCCTTGATAAGCAAATCATCATCATCATCTATCATCATCATCTCTAATAAAGTCTCGACCAATTATGGACTTGTGGGATCCTCTTGTCATCATCTCATTGCCGCACTAACATCATACATCCATCATGCATCCATCTTGCATCCATAAATCATCAGTATTTTGCATATCATCTCACATGCACATCATCATCATAATATAGATCTGTTAGTCTAAGCATCTCATAAATCATCCGTTGCATAATCACAGCATATCACATCATCCATCTCATCCGCCTCATATCATATCATCATTTAATTTGTTTAGAATAATATAGATTTGTTATTCTAAGCATCTTAAAATCATCTTTGCATCGTCATCCATAACCATCCATTTTGAACCTCTTTATCGCGAGATCGACCCTCAAATCGAATCTTTTCGCTCGATCTCTCGAGGGGGCAATGTACTTGTACTTCTTTCCAAGGCATCCAAAAATCATGAAATTTTTTAATTTCGATTAGGTAGAAAGTTTATTCTTGAACCAACAACAAGTACATTGCTTCAAAGAGGGGCAAATGTAGACATGTCAAATTTACATCATGCATAATCATATTCCATTCATCAAATAAATCGACTTTATTTAAATCAAATCTTAAATCATTTTCCAAAGTCCAAAAGTCAAATCAGTTAATCAGCATTAAATCAGCATAATCATCATTAAATTAATCTAATCCTAATCTAAGGCTAATCCCATCCCACTTGCACAATAAATCAATTTTATTGATTTATTAAAACAATCATTTTCCCTCAACCATGACAAGTCAAACAGGGCATTTATTGCTGTTTTTTTCCTTGTCCCCCTCTCAGCATTTATTGCAAATTTGAATTCAAAATTTCCCCCTCTTGGGCACTCTTCCCAAATCTTGCACACACATCCATCAATCACATGATGACAAGTGTCCTCAATCATTGGCTTGTTTTTGATCCCACATTGGTCCCTCTTCAACAATCTTAGCATTTGAAATCTTTAAATAGGTGCATCATCCTCAAGCAAATCCTTCACAATCCTTCACAATCTTTATGCAAAGTCACTCTCTTCACATGGAGATCTGATTTTGTTCATCCACTCCACAATCTTAACAATTTCATCTACATCTCATGCAAGGTCACTTTCTTCATTGGAGAAATGATCTTGTCCATCATTATCATTAGCTTATCTAAAGGGGTTGGGAAAGGGCTACTTTCCACATCAAAGTAGCACCAATCCCCCTATGAGATGGTGTTTGAGTAGTTTAGGAATAAATGTCATGCTTATGTTGCTTATGATTTTATGTTAGTTTGATGTCGTTATTTCCTTTATGCTTGCTCAATAATTTCATAGGGAGAGGGATTATCTCATTTGTTCAACATTGATAAATTTATGCCATATTTGTCAATCTATGATAAATGAAAGGTTTTACCTCTCACACCTGCAAAACAAAGAGAACAAACACATTAAGTTAGATATTGAAAGCATGAATAAGGATTCCCCATGAAATCCATTTACAAACTTCAAATTAGGAAAGAAAACAATGAAGAACACAATAAAACAAGAAAATATAGATTCAATCCTAATTAGAATGGAAAACACATGATCCCATGGGGGAATTGGTGCCAATTTGATATGAAAATTGGCCCTTTCCCAATTCCTAAGATGCAAGCTTGATATGTTGATGACGATTGATCCACTTTGTTGATGAAGGATGAGAGCTCCAAGCCAAAATCTGCAAAAGCCTAACTAAGAACTCAATGGTGATGGATGGAAATGGCTAAATATTTTAGCATAATAACTTTACATAATTTGTGTATGATCAAATGAGGATATGAGCTCTTTATTTATAAAATGCCAAGATGGATGAATGTCCAAATTTGAGCAATGTGGGACTAACATTCATCTAATGGCATGATGCCACTTGTCAATCTATGAATGGATGGAGGATGTGCAAGATTTGGGGATTGTGACAATAAATGCATATTTTTGAATTTCAAATTTGTTGAAATGACTTGCAAGAGGGAAGGGAAAATGCAATAAATGCCACTTGGCTCAAGGCAAAAGACATGTAAGATGGAGTTATTGCCCTGTTGGATGTACATGTCGACTTGTTTTTGAATTCAAATTTGAGGGAATATTCCTCAAAGATGCCATGTTGATGGAAAATGATGAATTAATAAATCAATAAATTGATTTATTTGTGCAAGTGGGAAAAGCTAGAGGATGTGATGGGTGATTAGATTAGGTTAATTAGGATTATATTAACTTAGATTATCTGATTAGTTGATTGTGACATTCAACTTAAATATTTGGGTTTATTTAAATTAAATGGGAAGAAATTGATCATTAGAGATTTAATTAAATAACTTTGATCTATTTAATTAAATGGAGATCTTTAGAAGATTAATTGATTTATTTAATAACCTTTAGGAGATTGATTAAATAAACTTGATTTATTTAACTGATGAGCGAATGTGATTTAATTAAATGAGTGATGTCAATTTCACGTGTCTAGATTTTTCCCCTCTTTGAAGCAATGTACTTGCTGCGTTGGTTCAAAGAATAAACATGTCATGATCAAAAATCAAAAAAATTCTAATTTTTTCAGATGCCCTAGTGGAAAGAAGTACACTAGTACATTGCCCCCTCAAAAGATTGAGTGAGAAGATTCGATTTGAGGGTTGATCTCATGATAAAGAGGTTCAAAATGGATGGTTATGATGATGATGCAATGTATGTGAGATGGATGAGATGGATGATGTGATATGCTATGATTATGCAATGGATGTTTTATGCAGATGCTTGGACTAATAGATCTATATTATGATGATGATGCAATTGCAATGCATGTGAAATGATTGGTGTTTCCTATTAATTATGATATGAATGATATGTGGTATGCTGACAGTTTGTGGATGCAGGATGGATGCATGATGGATGCATTGGTGATGTTATGTTAGCACAGAGAGAAGAAAGAAGAAATGATATGATGACAAGAGGATCCAACATGTCCATGATTTGATAAGACTTTATTAGAGATGATGATGATGATGATAGATGATGTTTTTCTTATCAAGGATTGGGATTTTAAAAGGGCTACTTACCTTATGTTTGATAACACACATAGGTACGATGCATCAAGGTATAAAGAACCAAGATGGCGTTGTACCTAGTGCAATTGACTTTGAATCGACAAACAAATAGGAGTATTCTTGTTCACACTTGACATACGGAAACCTTGCTAGGACGTACCTAACAAAGCAAGTATTCGCCAAGTTAGTTTACAAGAACATCCAACAAGCACAACAGACAAAAGAATAATGATCATTGCCCCATTCCTTTCTCTCTAAATCGTTTTGAGTAGACATCATCGAGAGGTCCTTGGAATGAGTGCAATAAGATAAATCAAAAGAAAAGACCAAGTACACAAACAAGCCAATGTTCTTCATACCTTTAGCCAAAGGGATGTGTTTTGATAGGATAAGAATCCAAGTGATATCCAAAATGATGCCCATTGTCAGAACGATATATTCTAGGACATGCATTGTTTAGGATGATGATGGTTTGATAAGTTGATTGATAGGCTATTGATATAAGGTCGATTGACATGTTTGCAAATGATCAAGAGTTTGATTTTTGCATTTCAAGGTTTGTTACTTCGATTTTGATTTTATGTTTGAAGCTTGCTTTTGCCAATTGCTATGGTTGTTTCTGTTTATGTTTCCAAAGGATGATGGTGATGATCAATTTATTATGGATGATTGATTATTTCAAGTGAAAGCGAGGTGAGAAAAATGGATTTTTTCAAATATTTGGATGTTTTGACGTTTTTGGAATGTTTTGAGGCTGTTTTTGGTATTTTTTGAGATTTTAATGAATGTTTTGAGTTTTGATTTTTTTGACTATTTTGGGGTTTTCTGAGATTTTATGAATGTTTTTGGATTTTGATGTCTCGAGGGCTTAGTAAAGATGAGCCTTTCCTATGTTTAAGCTCAGAGATGACGTAGTTCGGATACCATGTTTTTGATGTTTTCTGACTTTTTGAGTGTTTTTGGATTTTTTTGATATGTTTTGGATGTTTTTGGATTTTCACATAATTTTGACGATTTGGATATGGATGTATATTAGTGCTCTATTTGGGATTTTGTTGAAAACCAAGCTAAGGTTGATTGATCAGATCGATGGATTGATGATGATAACATTGTTGAGGATGCACAACAATGCAAGGATAGTGTTAAGCAACACAAGGATTGGGAAGGATATTCTGAGATGATGATTTTTTTGATTAGATTTGATTGATCATGATTGATGAAGCTTGATTTAGAACAAAATTTGTTCGAATGATTTGATGTGATTTTTGAAGTGCAACTTAGATGCAACTGATAGTGATTATTTGGATTAATGAAGCGTGATATAGAACATGTTCTTGTCAAAATATGCCATGGGCTAGTGATTTGGATTTTGGCTCACAAATGCTTTGACCAATTTGATTTCACGTTTTGCCAATGTTCAGATCACCACATAAGTTGGAGGATATAGATCAAGATTTATTCCTGAAGCGAGATCTAAATATCTACCCCCAATGTCTAGTAATGTATGGAATGCCATGGATGGATGCTCAGATAGGTGTATGGATGGATGGATATGGTAAGTACGCAAAGGATTCCAAGGATTATTTTGTGATAAGATAAGGTGTTTGAACGAAGGAATGCTTCATTGGATAATGCTTCATGGCTCAGATAATGTTGGATAGGATAGAATCAATGAAAATGACCCATACCAAGATGTTTAACATAAGCAAGTGTAAAGCATACACCAAACTTTTACCAAGATCAAGATAATTTGGACTATGGATGCAAATGGATTGGATAAATGGTTCATTGATGAAATGGATTTATTATGGATAAGATGGATGGAATGCTGGATTTATTATGGATGGGAAAAGATGCTTTCACCTGAACTAGCACACATAGATGCTCGATTCTACACATGATGCCTATTTTCCAGGTTTTCATCATGGTACCTATCAAAAGCACCACCGTAGTGGTTTTCACTGGAGGACGAATTTTATCTTTACTATTTTCAATCCTTTTTTATTTATTTTTTATTTTTGTATTTTTGTATTTTTGTTTT
>VDFB02216794.1:0-10323 GCA_007258455.2 Sequoia sempervirens
AAATCAAACAAGCCATAATTGATGCTCCTGTCTTGGTCAACCCTGACTGCACGAAGCCTTTTTGCCTCTATTCTTTTGCATCCGAACATTCTTGTGCTGCAATGCTCACTCAAAAGACAAATGAAAAAGCTGAACACCCCATAGCTTTCATGAGTGCACCATTTAAGGATGTGAAATTGAGATACTTGAACATAGAAAAACAAGCATATGCTTTAGTCAAGGCGATCAAAAAGTTCCGACATTACATTTTGAAAAGCAAAGTCTTTACAATAGACCCGAATGTAGCTGTTAAAACCCTCTTGATGCAAAATGAATTAGGAGAAAGAAGAGGCAAGTGGGTTACCATTATTCAGGAGTACAATGTAGAAATCCAACTGATGAAGATTGTTCATGGCCAAGCCTTAACACAAACTATTGTGGCAGGGCCAAGACTGGTACAATAGGTTTATGAATTACAAGAGGTATCTCCAGGTGAGTGGACGATGATGTAACCTACTTTTTGCTCAACCATAGGTGCCCAAGTCATCTAAATCCAATACAAAAGAGGGCCTTAAGAATGAAAAGCCAAAGATACATGTTACAAGGTGATGGAAAAGGTCATTGATGTCACCAACTTGCAGCATTTAATTAATTATTTTATCAAACTAGGCGTGTCTTAGAGAAATATGCGATAAGGATAGTTGTCACTGATTCTTTTGGGGGGTTTTGCACTGTAAACAGTGACTTCAAGTATCGTTTTGCCTACTTCAGGAGCTTTTAGGAGCTAAACTATAGCGACTGATTCCTAAGATTTAATTCTATTTTAGCTTCTAATTTTAAAATCCTGTTGACTTAATTCAGACTTTGTTGACTTCGATTTAGACCAATTCATGGAGACAATTAATGATTACTTTAATTCCTAATCTAAACACGAAATTCAAATTAATTTTATTTTGCTTCAAAAGAAATCCATAACTTAATTGTTGAAAGTAAACACTAAATTAAGAGCAGGAATGAATTGCAAGAAAATGACGATTATTCTAAAAAGCATAAAGACTAATCTCCATGAATAGATTCTGAACAGACTTCAACTCTATCTTTCCATAAATTCCTAACATTTCTTTAATGAAACTTAATAAACAAACATCAAGTTTAACCAATTCGAACAACATCTAAATCTAATTTATCTAAGAAACCTTCTAACGATTCTAATGTTTCAATTCAATATTTCTAATAAATAAATCTAACCATTCTACAATTTGATCTTAACCATAATAAACTGAAACTTCGAACGTAATTGTAAACAAAATTAATTATTTGATTTTAACATTTACCAAGGTAGAAGATGATTTCAACAATTGAACAATTCAAAATTAGTTTCTACTACAGATTTAATATTAATGAATCAAAAAATAACAACACTTAACAAAATATCATAAGATCATTCCAAAGGTTGAGCAGGCCCTGCTCTTCCTCAGGTAGGATCCTTTAACACAGTGAGTTGATTAACTTCTTGCTTCCTTTCTCATTGATCAAAAGTAGAATGCAGAACAAAGTATTGCTTGTGATTACAAAAATTTTGATTGCAAAATTATCTAACTCCTAGCTAAGACCGAAGTATGGATATTTATAAAATATCCTTATTAGCTTCTAACATAGCATTAACTGTCAAAACTTAAGGCGACCAACTACGGATTACAAAATGAAACTAAAAATAGAATTGAAGTGGACTAAGGAGGACTATGCCAAAACTACACCAGATTGGCACTGGAAGTAAAAGTTCCTCAACCGACTATGAAGAAGTCAATTAAGACTTTGAGTGATTCATCATCTAGCAGGGCCTATCTATGGCGTAGCCATTTCCTCATGATTAAATCAAGAGTTTTAACCATCTCATCAACCTTTAAGATACCCTATCAAAAACCCTTATGGAAAGGACAACAATCATGGTAATAAAGATTAATGCAGCATAATTATCTCATCCAAAGTCATCATAAAGCAACGTATTTAACATAAGCTATTACTTTCAAAATATTCGCTAATTAGTTAAACATAAAGTAAAATAAGCAAATATGTTAATCTATTGTCTACCGCCAGTCATGTCAATTAACAATAACAACAAGTCTTTTTAAACATAAAAAGCCTTAAATGAAAGTATTTTATATCTCCCATCATTTCTCCCCAACTTGCTTTGGACCATGTCCTCATGGATCATCATCCAGAACTATGGTGTTATCCTTTTCTCTATTTAGCGCCTCCATCCAAATGCAACAGTCAAATACACCCTCTCTGTACTGTTCCAACAATCTGGTATTAAGTGCATAGCCATAATTTTCTGTCAAGTTCTCAAACCACACCCTCATTACTGGAGTTGGTATATTTTCCGTTTCCTTTAACTTTGGTGCTGGCATAATAATAATTGGCATTCTGAATCTCATGCCTACCCATAATTCTTTCTACTATTGGATTAGAGTGATAACATGCCTGACTCTGACTAAACTCCAACTAATATTATTCAGACTAATTGGCTCCCTTCTCCTGACTGATTCTGGAATAAACTGGTACCTTTCTTCATAGGACCGTAGTGCTAACGATGGGAGTGTTGCTTCAACATTCTGGAATGATGCAATGCTATCGAACAAATTTGAGACATAGATGGGATTAACATTATTTAACCTGACCACTGATCTTACAACTTTGATATATAATTCAGCATGGGGCTTTTTAGGTCTCATTGGTAACCCATATTTTCTTTGAGCTTCTTTGTACTTATTCATTCTATTTGACCAATCCACCTGGTTTTGCATTAAAGAAACAAATGATCTTATTTGAAGCTCTCCAACATATATATTCAGCATTGTGCCATCATTGTCCTCCATTAAAAACCCATGTTGGTAAAATTCACACATTAAATTCTGAATGTCAGGGTGGTTGTTGAAGTAATCATTAAGGAAATCATGATCTTCATTGTAATCCAGACTCCTCAAAATTAACTGATTTAATTTCCATTCTAAAAAAATTTCTCTAAGAAACAGAGAATATGTTGCAGCTGGTCTTCTCATGGAAAGCATGGCAGAACTGACTTCTGCCACCTATTCAAGTCTTCTCTTAGTCTCATTCTTTTCTTTTTCTAAATTTTGTATCTGCTTTTTTAACACTTTGTTTTCTTCCTTATATTTCAAAACTGCTAAAGAACGGTATCTTGACTAAACTAGAGTTGGTTGTACTAGAGGAGTGGGAGGAATATGAGGGATAACAGAAGGTAATGCAAGGCTGCATGCAGGAGCAGTGGAAGTAGAGGCTTCTTGTGCATAGAAATGCATGGATTGCTGCTTTAATTCTTCTTCTTTTCATTGCAACTCTTCCTTTAATCTTGAAATTTCATCAGCACTTACTAATGCTTGCACACTGGCTTGTTGTAGGGCATCCTCTATTTTACTTAACCATTCTCTGATCCTTGCGTCATTTTGCTCAACTTGCCTTTCCATTGCTTGATTTTTGTAGGCCAATTGTCGCAATTCTTCTTCTTTTCTTCTCAATTTTTCTTCAAGGAATTGCACATTTCTTCTTTCTTGTTCTAATTCAACCTCTAAATGAAACATTTTCATTGTTCTCAGTAATTCTTTAGTTTCTAATTCCTCTATATTCAATGCTTTGTGGGGTCCTTCTTCAATTAAAGGCTCTTTCCCTTTTCTCTTCTCATGTTGTGGGGAAGGTATAGGGGATTTTATAGTCTCTTCTTGGTCAAATTCTTCAGAGGCCTCTTGCTCTTCAGATTGTGCGCCAAACTCTTCAACAGAGTCATAGACTTCAAAAATAGGATTGTCTTCAAGAGTTGGCATTGGGTTCTTAGGGGGACTCCGAGGTCTCTCAGGAGATGGTACAAGGGTACGGGTATCTTCATGTTCAGGGGATTTAATAGGGCTTTTGGAAATAGGGGTTTGACTTATGGGTGCATCATTAGGAGTGGATACAACAGTTTCAGCATGACTAGGGTTTTCCTCATGTACTTTTTGTCTCCTCCTTTTTGACCTAGTACGAGTTACCTAGATATCTTTGGCAATTTTCTTAATTTTCTTTTTCCCCTTTTCTTGGAAGATTCTCCTTCCTCCATTTTTGTCTTTTTGGCTGAGGGTCCCCTTGTGGGTCTCCCTTTTCGCTTTCCTACAGGCGCAGACAAAAATTCTAACCAACCTTGCTTCCCAGTTTCTTTTTTAAGAAGTGGTTATTAATTATCAAATGTATCAACCCCTGGTATTTCAAAGAAGATTCCCCCTAGCTTTCACTCTCAAAATCATGGAAGAAATTTGCTGAAATAAGAATGGTGGAAAATTTATCCTAGCTGAAGGATTTGTTTGACCATACCTTAAATGTATTAAAGCCACATTCCTGGACCCAGTATCGTACCATACTACCCGTCGTAGGTGAAGAATTTCATAATCCAAGACACAACAATCCTCCATGGCTCGTCCAAACTGTTATGAGCTATGCTATATTGGTCTCCTTTGTGCATTTGTATCTTTGGCCTTCTTTCTAGCTCCTGGTGAAACACAGCCACCAATTTCTCAAAATTAACTTGGCCTTTGTTAACCGGTTTTCCTTCATTTGGAATCCCATAAACTTCACTTATAATTTCTGGTGTGACCTCAATTATTTCTCCCCTTACCCTAGTGACATTCACGTTGAAATTTGTCACAAATTCCATAACCATTTCTGGTTGGAAGCCTTCATACTGCATCACAAAATTTAGCCACCCAGCTTCTTCTAACAATCTTTTGGTCTCTGAATCAAGATTGAAGTTCTCTGGTTCAAAATTTCTCTTATTCTCCATCTTTCTCTATCAAAAATGGCAGACTTCAACTGGCAATCTGAATACTTACCAAAAATGCGGAATGATTTGTTTCTTGATTTGGGAGCAGCCAATTTTGAAAATGACATGACATGCCATTAATCTCTTACATTTATTTCCTTTATTGCTCTGGACGATTCACACACCACAACTTGAAACTTGAAATTCAATTGGCAAGGTTGGCGGCATTCATTACACATGTCATCATGTACTTGGGAGGATTTTTGAAAAGACAACCAAATCATGAAGAGATTTGTTGTCCTCTACTGACATTATCCATGTCACATCATTCCTTATTCCAACAATCTGCCGCTTTTTAAAATGATTAAAAGTGGATTTATTACTATCATTAATTAACATTGTGGCGGAGATGTCTAGATTCATAAATATTTACCTATTTTAAATTAGTCTAACTAAATTAGAAAATAACTTCGAAAACAATATTTACATTAAATGTGCACCTTAATTTATTTTGAGCTATTGAGTTCTTTAGGAGCTTTCAGGAGTTCATCAGGAGTCTTTAGGAGCTCTCAAGAGCTTTCAGGAGTTTGGAATTTCAGGAGTTTTCAGGAGCTATTGAGCAAAACGGAGTCTTCAGTCTTCAAGATCTTCAAGAGCCTTCAAGAGCTTTCAGAAGTTAACATAGATAGACTGCCATTTCTGGTTTTCAACCATCAAATTTTTATTTTTATTTATTTTATTTTATTTTTCTTTTTGAAAGTAAACCACCATTTGCTAGTTTTCAATTTACCTTGTTTATTTGTACCTTCTTGAAAGGTTCAAATATCTTTCATGGAAGAGATACCTTCCATGAGAAAATGTTCAATTCTGTGTTGCACTTCATCTAGAAATTCCTCCTTTGTTGCTGGATTATGGTAAGTTTTCAATCGATGACCATTGACCAATATAACTCTTTTCTCTCCATCAATTGGAACTAACTGGACAACTCCATTTTTGAACACTTGTTGTATCTCATAGGGTCCTAACCATCTGGTATGGAACTTTCCTTTAAACTCTTCAAATTTGGAGTCAAATAATAGTACCCAATCTCCCTCTCTAAACTGTCTGGACACAATGTGTTTATCGTGCCATTCTTTCCTTTGCTTTTGAATCACTTCTATATGCTGAAGTGCCTCCATTCTCATTTCATCAAGTCTATTAAGGTGCAAAATTTTGCTTTTCTCTGCTTCTGGTAGGTCAATCCCGACTTCTACTATTGTCTTCAATGTTTTCAACTCAAATTCAATTGGCATGACTGGTTTCTTTCCATACACAAGTTCATATGGGGAAAACCTAGTCATTGTTTTCCACGTGGTGTTATAGGCCTAGACTACTTCATCTAGCCTATCTACCCAATCTGTTTTCTTCAAAGAAACTATTTTTGTCAAAATATTCTCTAATTCTCTATTTGTGACATCTACTTGTCCATTTGCCTGTGGGTGATAAGGCGGAGATTTTCTGTGAGTTATTTGGTACCTTTGTAAAAATGCTTCCATCATTGCTGACACAAATTGTGGTCCCTGATCTGAAACAATTTCTCTGGGTGCACCAAACCTTTGGAGAATTTTCTTGTATAGAAAGTCTGCAACTTTATCTTATTTTGTTGTTGGTAGTGCCTTCACCTCAGCCCATTTTTTTGCATAATTGGTACAAACAAGGATATATTTCTGCCCTCTTGAAGGTGGATCTATTCATATCGTTTGGACAAAGAATGTTGCATCTCTTTGTCATTGTTACTAAAAGTAACCAAATTTCAAGATTTTGTGAACTATTCTTACAACTGAGAAGTGTCCTCCTTCAAGTTCGTGATGGCAGGCATGCATTACATCATAAACTTCCAATTCTGTTACACATCTGCATAATAAAACATGGTTAGGACATAATTTAAATAAAATACCATTAATCCATTGAAATTTGGAACTCTCATGGATTAACTTCTTTTTTTCTTATGACTGAATTTACTTGGACATTTTCTTATAACAAGGTAATTTTCCAAATCAGCAAACCATGGTGGATGAACTAATATAGAAAATAAGTGTTCATCTAGAAATGCATCATCCACTAGTTCTCAATTATCCTATAAAACAATTCTGGAAAGAAAGTCAGCAACAACATTGTCTTTTCTAGGTTTATCAATGATAGTTTTCACATCAACTCTTGCAATAAAGCGCAACCATATGATACAATGTGTGCACCTACCACTACTTTATTCATTAGATATCCTCAATGTAGTTACGGTCCATATATGTATACGGGATTTGTAGCTTGTAATATAAATGAAATCATTTTATTGCATATACTACAACTTAAAATTCCTTTTCTGTTGTGTAGTTTCTTTCAGCAGGATTTAAGTTTTTGCTCACATAGTAAATTGCATGCATGGCATCATTTTCATCTTATTGTCCTAATACTGCACCAATGGCCAAATTAGATGCATCTGCATGTATGTGAAAAGGATCTCCCCAAACTGGTCCTTTAATAATTGGTGAAGTTGTTAGGGCTATCTTGATTGTTTCAAAGGATTTTTGACAATCTTCTGTCCATACAAATTCTTCTTCTTTCTCGAGCAGGGTAAATAGTGGTGATGCAATTTTACTAAATCCTTCTATAAATCTTCTGTAATACCCTGCATGCCCAAGAAAAATTCTTACTCTAGTTTGGTTCTTAGGGATTTCAATGTTTTGTATGATCTCAAATTTCTTTGGATCAACCTTTATCCCCTCTTTTGAGATGTGATGTCCCATAACAATTCCCTCTGTCATCATAATGGAACTTTTCTCATGATTGAGTGATAACCTATGATCTTTGCAGCGTTGTAAAACCTTTTCTAGGTTTTGTAATGCTTCATCAAATGTTTTAGCATGGACTGTAAAGTCATCCATATAGATTTCTACACATGAAGTGGTGAAGTTTGCAAATATTGCAAGTACCGCTCTTTGAAATGTCGCAGGTGCATTACATAGTCCAAATGGTAAGACTGTATAGGCATACGTACCCCAAGGATAGGTAAAGGTAGTTTTGTCTTGATCTTCAGGGGCTACTTGGATTTGGTTATATCCACTAAAGCCATCAAGAAATGAGAAGTAGTTGCTGCCTGCTAGGTTGTTTAGGACTTGGTCAATAAATGGCAATGGGAAATGGTCTTTTTTCATGGCTTTATTCAATTCTCTATAGTCTATGTAGACTCGCCATTTACCAATTTTTTTGGAACTATAACCAGTGGGGAAACCCACTGACTATTAGATATTGGATATATGAATCCTACGTTAAGCAACTTCTCAATTTTTTTTTTAACAATGTCACAAAGAACATGATTAATTCGCCTTTGTCCTTGTATTATTGGTCTGACATATTATGTGTAGATGTGATGACTACAGATTGAAGGATGGATACTTCTCATATCAGTATATTCCCAAGCAAATTCTTTGGTGTGTTTTTCTAAAATTTCTTTCAATTTTTCCTCCTGCATTGGGGATAAGGTTGAATTGATATTAAGGGGTGTATCTCCTGCTACTGTAATCTCCTTTGTATCTATTTTAGAAATTATTGATTTGTCAACAAGAGTATTCAGAGGACAACAATGTTGTTCATGTAACGTTGTTTGAGAATTTTCTTTCTCTTTTTCTAAAATTATCTCTTGTTCTTCACATTCTTGGATATGTTCTGTTATGGTTACCATTGCTAATTCCACAATAATGTCACCTTCAGAATCCAAATCCTCATCCACCCAAAGGTGAGTGTTTTTTTTGATTGATGGTTGTGTAGGTGGATAAAGTGAAAATTCTTTTTGTTTTTGCCCATTGGTAATTATCATGCTTCCTGATCTACAATCTATTAAGGCTGTAGCAGTAGCCAACCATGGTTTGCCTAATATGATTGGGTATCCAGAATCTTTCCTTCTATCTTTGAGAACCAAAAAGTCGACTGGATAATCCCATGTATCAATTGTGACCATGATTTCTTCTATAATACCCTCTGGTTTTGTAGTTGATTGATCAGCCAACTGCAGAACAACTGTTGTTGGCTGAATTGTTGTCATTCCTAGCTTTTCAATTGTATTAGATGTAATGACATTTATGGCAGCTCCTAAATCAATCAAGACATTTGGTATTTCAATTCCATTAATACTTAGTGTTATGACAGGGCTACCAGGATCACTATATTTCTGTGGAAGCAGTCTTCCTGATAATACATCAAAAAGTTTAGTCCCTACTTGAATTGTTGAAGGCATTTTCTTTTTTCTTCCTGGGGTCTTCATGCAAAGGGATTTTACTAACTGATTGATCTCGGGTATATCCTTGATTGCCTGTAACAGAGGTATCTCTATGTTAATATTTTTCAACTCTCTAAGAAGTTGTGAGTTGATTACATTCATGTTGTTAGGGGATTAGGTTTGAGGATTAGTCTTCCTTTCATGCAATCACTCGGGATAGGGAACTTGTTTGAAAATTTGTTCCTCTTGTTCTCTATTTTCTTCCTCTCTTTCTGGAATTGTCTTTGGTGGTGCAGTTTGCACATTTTGACTTCGCAACTGTATGTCATTAACATATACTACGTTTACATTTGGGTTGTTTGTATCAGTTCATGCATTTCTTGGATTTGGAACTGGTTGAGCTGGCATTTGGGGTTGATTCACTTGATCATTTGAAGCATTTGGGGCATTGAGTGCCGGAGTTGTTTGTCCCCAGGGTCATTTTTGTCCATGATTTTTCCATGGCTAGAATTGGTTTTTATTTTGTTGCCATGAGGTTTGATTTTCTTGCCATTACAGTTGCTGGTTAGCCTACCATTGGGATTGATTCCATTGGGGATTCATCCATTCTTGTTGTCCCCAATATGTAGGTGGGTGTTGTGGCTGATATTGGGGGGTCCATTGATTTTGGTTCTGCCATGGGTTTTGATTCAAGTTTGACTGTGAATTATATTGTCTTTGATTTGCGTTATACCCTTGGTTCTGAGGTCTTTGGATGACATAATTGAGTTCTTCTTCAACCATTGGTGGTTTTTTGATATTGTTCTTTATTCCTACCAAAAGATTGTAGGAACTGGTTGGGTGTGGTTTTTCACAAATCTCACATATTTCAACCTGATTTAATGGGCATTCTCTCAAAAGATGTTTTCCCCTACATTTGGAACAATAAATTGACAAGGGTTCTGTGGTTCTTTTCTCTCCTTTCCTGTTAAGATGTAGTAGCAGATCAATCTTCATGTTCACCAATTCTTCCATTACTTCTGATACATCAGTGGTGTGAGTCTTGTTCCTTCTGGAGTTTCGAGTCCCCACTCTAGTTCTAGAGTAGTTTCTACAGATCTCCACAATGTCATCCAAGGAAAGCTGGTTAATGTCTCCCTTTCCCATCAGGTTCAAGGACTCTCTAGACTCATCTTCAATCCCTCTCAAGAAAATTGTTTTGCTGATTTCATCATCCAGCCCATTAGTGCACCGTTGATGCACAAATTGAAATCTATCAGCATAGTCCTCCAGAATTTCATCT
>VDFB02216799.1:0-12611 GCA_007258455.2 Sequoia sempervirens
ATTGAATTCAAATTTTCTATAGCTACATCACATCAATGGTAGGTTCATGAGATGTATGTGAAGAGTACAATTATTTATATAACTTGAGGAGGAGATATATGTGGAGGATCCATAGGGTTTTATTTATGATTACTCTTTGGTTTATAAACTTAGGAAATCTATCTATGACATAAAATAGGTCCTTTAAGCTTGGTAGGCCAAGATGGATTCCTTCATTCTCATAGTTGGGTTCTCTCATCACCACTTAGATTTGATTATCTATACTCTATAGTAGTATGATTGAATCATATTTATAGTTCTCTATGTTGATGACCTATTGATCATGAGGAGTTGTTATTCATCTATTGCGATAATGAAAACTATCTTTCATGAAATATTTTGATGATTGACTTGGACTCGTATTATTTTCTAAGGATTGAGATATCTTAATTTGCTTCTAGGATCACTATTACATAGTCCTAAAAAATGTTATTATTTTTTCATTATTTCACAGGAATGATGTCAAGACTACTCCAACTCCCTTCCTTTCTAGAGTTGAACTTGAGGGTTAGTGTTCTACACATTTTGTTGATGATATTTTGTATTGATATCTTGTTGGGAGCCTTATTTATTTTAATTAAAAAAGGCTTGATCTATTTAATATGATGTGGGAATGGTCTCTTAGTTTATGAAATATCCCCATGAGTTCCACGAAAAGGTAGCCAAGTGGATTCTTCATTACATTTAGGGTACTTACAATTTTGGGATCCACTAGGTAGTAGGCATTGATATCAACTTGGTGGGACACATATATTTAGATTGGGAAATAAATTCTTAGGATCAAAAGTACACTTTATGTTAGAAGTTCTCTCTTGGATTTGGTCCTACTTGTTTCTTAGGAAATAAGCAATCTAATAAATTCTCATATACTAAGACCAAGTATTGGGGGGCTATGAATGTCTCCATTGAGGTTATTTTGCTTCAACATATTCTCATTGATTTTAGCATCTAGTTTAGATGGAATTTAGTCATCTTCTATGACAACTAGATTTCTATTTGGATTTCACCCAACCTAGGCCATCATCAATAGACCAAACACATATCTAGGCTACCCGTGATAAATTTGGATTGAAGGGAAATCTAGTTGGCTACCCATGATAACTTTACAAGTCAAGCAAGACAGGGGCTAGATGAATATTGACAAGTGGTATGAGGCTATAAAGAAAATAGAGGCTAAGGTGATTGTAGTCACTAGCATTATTAGGAGGTGGGAAAACTTTCTTTTGTGCGTAGGGAGCTAGGCTCTCAAAAATTTAGCCATCACTAACACCTCTAGCAAGCTATTGAAGAAGCTAATTTGTCTAGGCATAGACGAGGAAACTAATTTAGGGGATGTTGGCAAGGAGAATGAAGCAAACAAGTGGGTCAAATGAACACTTGGCTAATAGTCACACAAAGTCTGTACAATAAAAGCACCTACAAGAAAATAATAATGGGACTAGAAACATACTTATATTAATCATAGAAGAAAATACAAATTTTGAGCAATCCTAACTAACAACTTGTTTGAGAAACACCAACATGATGTAGAGACTCTCTACTTACAAGGTATTCTCAAGTTACTTCCCATGCCAAATGCTCACGTGCCCTAAGTGAAAGTGTGCTCACTTATAATTTTCTACTCCCTTCCTACCACTTGAAACACAAACTTTAGAACACAACCTAAATATATTCTTCTTTCATCCAAGTTGACTATTAAATTTCTTTTTAGAGTAAATTTTTATGTGCTAAATAATTATCATAGTGACTCATGGCCTTCAACATAGATACCAACCAATGAAAATAATTATGCCAAATGGATGCGATCCAAGAAAGTTGAAACTCCAAAACCTATTGCTTCAACTTTGATTCTATATTAATTTTGTAGATTCCCTATCATTCTTGTGTGCCTCTGGATGCTACTTGAACACTTTTGGTTATTCTAGAGAGTTTGATATAATCATCAAAATAATGTGTCATTTTCCACTATTGTCGAGAGAATGGCTTCTCAATATATCTAGCCTAAAATATGTTTGTTGGATCTCACATAGGCTCCCTAAGCTTGTGTGGTAACACATGACTGTACCTTGGGGACATGCTCTACTATGTGTACTTTCATGAGGGTTCAATCGATCCTTTAAAAAGAAAGAGTTTATTCCAATTGATATGTCCTATGTGGCACCATATCACAACCAATAACCTTCACTATAACATAGATTACTCAAGATCCCAAATCAAAGAAGTTTGCTACATAAATGACTTGGACACCTAGGCTGTGAAAGGACAAAATAATGAGTCGTGGCCAAGTATAATAAAGACAATCATCACTCTTTGTTCAAAAAAGGATTTCCACCACATGATTGGAAGGCGAATGAACTATAAGGAGAGAGTTGAGGCCAAAAATATATACTAACATGGAGAAGAGAATATACAATGGATGATACAGAGATCCAATATCCATTTCTGTAAAACCCTCAAGCATCTCCTTTTGCTTCTGATAATATTCAGTCACTCTCTCATCGGGACCTACCAGGAAACACGAAGAAACAGCTAAAAACTAGTACTTTGTGCATCTTAGCTATAAAAATCGAGATCTTTTCTCCGTATCACTCTAAGAGAAAATAACGAACTATCGCATTAAAGCAAGCATGGGCTCCTCTCTGAGGCCTATCATCCCTTTCATATATTCCTTTCCACTGAAGCTATATATTTCTAAAATCTATAAATGGGTATATGTAGTATTGAAACTAAGTCTTTCTAAAATCTATGAAATGGGTCTACTTGATTTCAGCAGAGAGTCAAATAAAGATCTCAAGAAAAACAAAACAAAAGAAAAAAATCTTAAAGGTGGTGGAAACAAGCACAAACCGAGTACTACACTAAAGCAATTATGGATTCTTCTCCGAGGTCTCCTATCCCTTTCAGGCATTGGAATCGTGTTGAAGCTGAGCTTCCCTCCGTTCTCCACGCCTTTCAGGTCACCACTCTCCACCCAACAACCATTGAGCAAGTGCTCGGTTTCCTCTTTCAAGGGATCTACCATGGCTGATTGATCAGATAATGCACTGTAAATACAAGGATATCTGAAATATGGCAGAGGAAGAATAATTCAGAACACCGGTTCTGATATTCTGTCAATCAGGTAAGTGAGGAGTCTCTATATTTCTACACATGGCGTAGCAATATTAGTGGAATAAGCGTTAGTGGAGAAGTGGGCCCGCCATAACATTTGGAGAAGCCTCGTCCCGATTATGTTCTTTCTGTTACTGTGCTTTCCAAAAAAAATTGGCCATGGCACATTTTCTGAGGCTGTGTAGTTGTGTTCATGTAGGGGTTGAATGGAATATCATAGAATCTTTTTAATGTGAACTGGTCTTTTATCTATCTATAATTAAGGTTTGGAGGTGTAGTCTAACTCATCACAACGTGTCACATCAGCACATATAATGAGAAGTGTCATAAAATTGTTTTTTTAAAGATTCGACCTAACTTAATCATGGTATTGTTAATAGTTGAGCAAATTATTATTATTATTTTTTTTTGCCCGAATGGGTAGTAGAGTTGGCTTGGGTAGTGAGTTTGCTTCCCATTGGTCTCGGGTTCGACTCCGCTCTTGGGTTTAAGAGGTGGGACTTATTGCGGGTGGGGGATCTCACCCGTAGGCAACTTGTCTCGCCCTAGCTTGCCTCAGGTACCCAAGGTAAGGACTATTGGGTCAGCTGGGTTGCAGAGACACCCTGTTGTATAAAAAAAAATAGTATCATATTTTTATTTAAAAGTACTCCAATGCATAAATGTTGCCACTCCAATAATTGTACGCATGCAAAGTTATTTTTCACTATGACAACAATACTTGTTTAAATGAGTGCCTTATTTTATAAATGACACATGATATTTTATATAAAACAAAAAAAAGTATTTATTTCATTTGTTAATGAATGTATCTTGTTTTTTTATATAACATTCATAGATTCTCATGTGTTCAAGTATGGATCCATCTTCACCAACATTTGGTTATTTTTTATTTACATATGGACTAATTATTGACAATATATAGTATAAATATGTTGCAAGACTAAATCTTTATGACCACACGTACTATATCAATAACTGGACTCTCTCCCTCCCCTATATATATATATATTTTTTTAATGATTAATGATTATTTGTGTACAAAGTGCATAAGAATGATAGCCACACATATCATTTGGTATGTTTTTAAGACAATAATTTAAAAAAAAATAGATGCACCACTCTCTTTCAAATATTTTATTAGCCTTTATGAAAGTAGGAATACTAATACATCTATTGTATGCAATTTCTTTTAGTCAATCATTCTATAGAAATAAAAAATTTGAGTAACAATTCTATAGCTCTATAATTAATTTTCTTATTTAATAATTTTGAAAATATTATTTATCTTTTCTCTATTAATTCATATTGAGAAGTAATTATTTAAATTTTATTACATTTTCTTGACTAAATTCTTGTGGTAAAACTAAAGTCTTACATTGATTTGAGGCTCAAATTTCAAAGTTCTATTACTGTTTTGTTAGTTGAGTGACATTGACCATCATAATAATCCTCCAAGTAACTTTCACTCCAACTACAATTTCAACTATCCAAGTACCATATTGACCAAATATAATTTGGTCAAACACATTTTTTATCCAAAAATCTTATTGTCATGACTTTTATTTTGGGACTATTTAAGTTCATAAATGCATGCATTCTAATAACTCTATTAATACTTGAAAAAAATAATAACTATTCCACAAGTCAATCCCAATTAGAGAGTGAGGAGTCTCTATATTTCTACACATGGCGTAGCAATATTAGTGGAATAAGCATTAGGTGAGAAGTGGGCCCGCCATAACATTTGGAGAAGCCTCGTCCCGATTATGTTCTTTCTGTTACTGTGCTTTCCAAAAAAAATTGGCCATGGCACATTTTCTGAGGCTGTGTAGTTGTGTTCATGTAGGGGTTGAATGGAATATCATAGAATCTTTTTTAGCGAACTGGTCTTTTATATATACATAATTAAGGTTTGGAGGTGTAGCCCAACTCATCCCTGGCGATGCACATCCCGACATCTAATGAGAGTGTTATAAAATTGGTTTTAAAGATTCAAACTAGCAATCGTAGTATTGCTAATAGTTGAGCAAACAAATTATATCATTATAATAGATTTTTTTTTTTTTTTTTTTTTTGGTCCGAATGGGTAGTAGAGTTGGCTTGGGTAGTGGGTTTGCTCCCCATTGGTCTCGGGTTTGACTCCACTCCCAAGTTTAAGAGGTGTGACTTATTGCAGGCGGGGGATCTCACCCGCAAGGGACTTGTCTCGCCCTAGCTCGCCTCAGGTACCCAAGGTAAGGGCTATTGGGATAGCTTGTTGTATTAAAAAAAAATAGTATCATATTTTTATTTAAAAGTACTCCACTGCATAAATGTTGCCACTCCAATAATTGTACACATACAAAGTTATTTTTCACTATGACAACAATACTTGTTTAAATGAGCGCCTTATTTTATAAATGACACATGATATTTTATATAAAACAAAAAAAAGTATTTATTTCATTTGTTAATGAATGTATCTTGTTTTTTTATATAACATTCATAGATTCTCATGTGTTCAAGTATGGATCCATCTTCACCAACATTTGGTTATTTTTTATTTACATGTGGACTAAATATTGACAATATATAGTATAAATATGTTGCAAGACTAAATCTTTATGACCACACGTACTATATCAATAACTGGACTCTCTCCCTCCCCTATATATATATATTTTAATGATTAATGATTATTTGTGTACAAAGTGCATAAGAATGATAGCCACACATATCATTTGGTATGTTTTTAAGACAATAATTTAAAAAAAAATAGATGCACCACTCTCTTTCAAATATTTTATTAGCCTTTATGAAAGTAGGAATACTAATACATCTATTGTATGCAATTTCTTTTAGTCAATCATTCTATAGAAATAAAAAATTTGAGTAACAATTCTATAGCTCTATAATTAATTTTCTTATTTAATAATTTTGAAAATATTATTTATCTTTTCTCTATTAATTCATATTGAGAAGTAATTATTTAAATTTTATTACATTTTCTTGACTAAATTCTTGTGGTAAAACTAAAGTCTTATTCAAACATTGATTTGAGGCTCAAATTTCAAAGTTCTATTAATGTTTTGTTAGTTGAGTGACATTGACCATCATAATAATCCTCAAACTAACTTTCACTCCAACTACAATTTCAACTATCTAATTACCATATTGACCAAATACAATTTGGTCAAACACATTTTTTATCCAAAAATATTATTGTCATGACTTTTATTTTAGGGCTATTTAAGTTCACACATGCATGCATTCTAATAACTCTATTAATACTTGAAAAAAATAATAACTATTTCACAAGTCAATCAGGTAAGTGAGGAGTCTCTATATTTCTACACATGGCGTACAACAATATTAGTGGAATAAGCATTAGTTGAGAAGTGGGCCTGCCATAACATTTGGATAAGCCTTGTCCCGATTATGTTCTCTCTGTTATTGTGCTTTCCAAAAAAATTTGGCCATGGCACATTTTTTGAGGCTGTGTAGTTGTGTTCATGTAGGGGTTGAATGGAATATCATAGAATCTTTTTAACGCGAACTGGTCTTTTATATATCTATAATTAAGGTTTGGAGGTGTAGCCCAACTCATCACAACGTGCCACATCAGCACATCTAATGAGAAGTGTTATAAAATTGGTTTTTTAAAGATTCAAACTAACTTAATCATGGTATTGCTAATAGTTGAGCAAACAAATTATATCATTATAATAGATTTTTTTTTTTTTTTTTTTTTTGGTCCGAATGGGTAGTAGAGTTGGCTTGGGTAGTGGGTTTGCTCCCCATTGGTCTCGGGTTTGACTCCACTCCCAAGTTTAAGAGGTGTGACTTATTGCAGGCGGGGGATCTCACCCGCAAGGGACTTGTCTCGCCCTAGCTCGCCTCAGGTACCCAAGGTAAGGGCTATTGGGATAGCTTGTTGTATTAAAAAAAAATAGTATCATATTTTTATTTAAAAGTACTCCACTGCATAAATGTTGCCACTCCAATAATTGTACACATACAAAGTTATTTTTCACTATGACAACAATACTTGTTTAAATGAGCGCCTTATTTTATAAATGACACATGATATTTTATATAAAACAAAAAAAAGTATTTATTTCATTTGTTAATGAATGTATCTTGTTTTTTTATATAACATTCATAGATTCTCATGTGTTCAAGTATGGATCCATCTTCAACATTAGGTTATTTTTTATTTACATGTGGACTAAATATTGACAATATATAGTATAAATATGTTGCAAGACTAAATCTTTATGACCACACGTACTATATCAATAACTGGACTCTCTCCCCTATTTTTATATATTTTTAATGATTAATGATTATTTGTGTACAAAGTGCATAAGAATGATAGCCACACATATCATTTGGTATGTTTTTAAGACAATAATTTAAAAAAAAATAGATGCACCACTCTCTTTCAAATATTTTATTAGCCTTTATGAAAGTAGGAATACTAATACATCTATTGTATGCAATTTCTTTTAGTCAATCATTCTATAGAAATAAAAAATTTGAGTAACAATTCTATAGCTCTATAATTAATTTTCTTATTTAATAATTTTGAAAATATTATTTATCTTTTCTCTATTAATTCATATTGAGAAGTAATTATTTAAATTTTATTACATTTTCTTGACTAAATTCTTGTGGTAAAATTAAAATCTTATTCAAACATTGATTTGAGGCTCAAATTTCAAAGTTCTATTAATGTTTTGTTAGTTGAATGACATTGACCATCATAATAATCCTCCAACTAACTTTCACTCCAACTACAATTTCAACTATCCAATTACCATATTGACCAAATACAATTTGGTCAAACACATTTTTTATCCAAAAATCTTATTGTCATGACTTTTATTTTGGGGCTATTTAAGTTCACACATGCATGCATTCTAATAACTCTATTAATGTACTTGAAAAAAATAATAACTATTTCACAATCTTTATCTCCACTAATTCACAATCTGATTTTTATCTCTTATTTTATATATTATCTTCTATCACTTGTAAAAAAAAAATATTATCTACAAATCCTAGTGAAAGATGATGTAGCTTGTATCTATTTATAAATTTTATAAGGGAGTATTTGTCATCCATATGCTTATGATTTTTTAATTATATTAATTATTAAATGATAATTAATTTATTAATAAAATTGACTGATTTATAAATATTTTATTAAATTTTTAAAAATAATTTTAACATTGTTAAAACTAGTTTTAAATAAAGAAAGAAAGATTACTTTTGTATTTAAGTTTTAAAGGACAATATTAATATTACTAGCCTCCAAAAGGACTAACATGATCAATGTGTTATCTCATGCATAAAGATTATAATACACTTGCAAAGTCTCCATGCAAGGCTTTTGAAACACCAAGCTTCCTAATTGAACTCCATACATAAACAAGTAAATGAGAATAATCTAGTTCGACATATTCCTATTCATACTTCCTCCCCCCATGTATGCAACTTACAAGAGATTTTCATTCAACCTTATTGAACAAGCCAAAGGTTATAACTAGTCAACTTCAACAACTACTCATGTTCTTACTTTTATAGAAACAAGCTTGTAAAAAAGCACCAAGTGGTATTACATAAACCATGTGCCTCAACACAATGGGCTTACAAAACAATGTCCCCTTCATTTAAATTTGGTATAAAGTTTTCTCAATAGTAAATACTTTCCTATATGTAAACCCCAATAAATATTTATCCCCATGTTATATACAACATACAAAGTGTCTTCAAGTAAGTGTAACCCACATGATGCATGAATCCATATATTTCATAGATGTATTTGTTGAACATAGGTTGGTATTGATGTCAAAGATGTGTCATTGATGAAGAAAATTATTATCAAAAGGTTGTCAAGAATGAAAAAAATTGTAGGAGTACTAGAATTAACATTATACTCCCTTTGACTCAGTTCCAGAAGCATGATGTATATTAGTGGTTCAATATGGTTGCATACCTATCTATGTTGATAATTTTACTGTCATTGTCTAATCAATCAAATCCTATATCAGGTAACATACATCATTGGTTTTATTAAGGAGGACTTCCTTTCTGAGATAATTTGTGTATTGTATGATTAAAAAATCATGTAGAGTATTTGGTCAGTATGATTGTGGTGGTTCAGAAGTTTGCACAAGGATATCTTTTAGGAAAAGAGATTTCTTTGGCAATACAAATGTGGTCAACATTTCTTTTAGAAATAGAGTTTTGCTCTGTAGTTTGGAGGGAGAGTATTCTTATACTAGTTCTACCATTTTCAAGAGTTTTCAAGAGTTACATGCTTAGTGTGCAAGAAGTTTGAAGTGACAAAAGGCTCTATATTCAAGTATCTGTCAACTTGTTTGAGTTCAAGGCCTGTGTGGTAATGGCTAGTAGCATGTGAAATTCAAATCTTTCAAATCTTGCATGTGGTATTAGGATAGGGCATGGTTAAGGTCCCTATGGTAGAGCATGATATCATGTTCTTTTGATGGAAACTAAAATCAAAATAGGACCGACCTATTACACATTTCATGTAAATTGAATTTAGTTCCATCTTATGTTGTCCTGGCTATTTGTGGATCCTTGGCTAACATGGAAGAGTATTAATGTAATGCCATGTATATATTTCAAATGTTCAGATGCATGTGATGTGATTTGAGTATGTGTATGTGAAGTATAATTACATCGGTGTGAAGAAAACTTGTTTGAAGGGTGTAAATTGAAGAGAAAGTGTGAAGAAAAGAGAGTGTGCTAGTATTAGAAAATAATTTTCAGTGAGGAAGAGTGTTAGCAGTGACTCTGGCACATGTATGTGTTTTATTGAAGATCCTCAAGCTTTATCATTATATTCCGATAAGACTGGTGTTCTACCTATTGTGTTGTTTTATTTGGGGATTGGTGTCTCCAAAAAGTTGACTTGCCTATATAAGCATAATAGGGGATTGTTGTCTTTGGTAGGTTGGTGCCTACTTCGGCGTGTAAAATTCACTTGTATATTTTTGCATTGTGAGGCTAGATTTGGGCAATAGATCCAAGCAGTTATTCTCACCATGGTTTTTACCATCTTGGGTTTTCCACATATATCTTGTGTCCTCTATATATATTTTGTTTATGTGGGGTTTTTCGTGAGGAATCATATAATCAAATAATTGTGGTAAAATTTAATAAGTTTAAATATATTTGATCAACTAATTCACCCCCCCTCTCAATAGATTGTATGCCCTTCAAGTGGTATCAGAGATCCTTTGTAGAAGCCTGACAACTTAAGGTAGTTCCAAGATGGCACAAGAAGGATTCTCTAGAAATAAAGTACTATTTTTATGGATCCAATTTTACATTTTGGAAAGTTAGGATGGAGTCTTATTTGATGTCTTTGGGAATGGACATCTAGATGTTAGTAGTAGAAGGTTATGAGCCTCCTAAAAACCCTCCTAGAGATCAGGCTAGAAAAAGGTTTGTGAACTCAATGCTAAGGCAAGGAATGTTCTATTATGTGGGTTGAATAACTCTGAATTTGTGAAAGTAATGTAGTGCAAAATAGCAAAGGATATATGGGATAAATTATAGACCATTTATGAAGGTGATGACAAAGTCAAAGAGGCAAAGCTGCAAAATTATAGAGCTCGGTTTGAAGGTCTAAAGATGAAAGATGAGAATATTGCTACATTCCTACTTTGAGTTGATGAAGTTGTCAACTCTATCCAAGGTTTAGGTGAGAATTTGAAAGAAAATAATGTTGTGAATTTGGTACTCAAATCTCTCACTAGAAGGTTTGATTCTAAAGTCTCTTCTATTGAAGAAGCTAAGGACCAGAATGCTTTGAAGCTGGTTGAACTACATGGAATTCTAACTACATTTGAGATGAGATTTGAAAGTAAAGATTCTATAAGGAAAGAGGTTGCTTTCATAGTATCTAAGAAGGAGGCTAATCAGGATTCTAATATTGGATCAGATCTGGAAGAAGAAAATTTTGTTAGGAAGCTACAAAGAGGTTCCGATAAGTATAAAGACAAGTTACCTTTTAAATGTTTTAATTGTGGTGAAGTAGGAAATTTTATGACTAAGTGTACCCATAAGAATTCTAACAATGTTGAGAAAAACAATGGAAATAAATCATTTCAAAGAAGGTATAAAGGTTAGAAGAAGCATTAGAGTTCTTACACCAATGAGGAAGAAGATGAGGATATCTCCAGAGATGAAAAAGAAAAAGTTGTGTTCATGGATTTTGAGTCAACTGAAGGAGATGCAAAAATGGAATAAAAAAACAATGAAGATGAAGTAGATCTTGTGGAAGAATTGATGTGTGTTGGAAAAGAAATCAAAAGGCCAAAGAACATAATTATAGAAGTGAAGGATAAAGAAAAGGTATCTCAGGATTTGAAGAAAGCAGAAAAGATGATTGTTGGCCTAAAGACCCAAACAAAAGAAGAAAAAATGATTGAAAAAGTTCTAAAATAAATGTTGCTATCAAAAGATAAAGACTATAAGAAGTTGGAAGATGAAATTGTGACAGTTAGAAGAGAGCTTGAGAAAGTGAATCAATAGTTGTAGATGAAGTTTGGTAAGAGTATTGAAACCCTATCAGATATTTGGAAGTCATAGAGCTCTGCATGTCAAAACTAGAATACATTTAAATGATCAAAAGAACAAGGTGACATGACAGTCTATAAAGTCTGCTAAGGAAAGTTCAGAAGTGACTGGCTTCAAAAGTTCAAGATCTAAAAAAATCATGGTAAGTGATGAAAGTATGACATAAAATGATGGATTTATTCAAATACAAAGCAAGAGAAGAAGATTTGAAAGACAAGAGTACAACACTAGGTTCAATTATTCTTTCTTTGGTTATTGTTTTAATTGTAATAATTTTGGACATATGGTTGTAGTCTATAGAAAAGCTCTGGTAAGAAGTAATAACTTTGTTAGCAACAACACATTTGCACCTCTATTTAATTTTAATATCATTTGCTTCAAATGCAACAACTTTGGACACATTGCAAGGAACTGTAGAAGCAATTTTGTGAGTCCTTCCCTATTAGAAAGTGGAAGAAAAGGATAAGAAAGTAGAAGTCATGAATGTGATAAAGTCTAGAAGAAGGTTCCTAAAGAAAAGATTTAGAAAAGTCAATGATTGCTCAAACTGCTCTACATGCTTAGAAGGAAAAGAATATATGGATCATAGATAGTGGGTGCTCAAGCCACATGAATGGAGATAAAAGTAAGCTCATGAATTCCAAGAAATTTGAAGGTGGTTCTATTACCCTTGGAAATAATTCTATTTCCAAAATATTTGGTAAGGGTACTTTAAGTCTTGATGGTGCTAGGACAAAGACACGTGATGTTTTGTATGTTGAGTGTTTAAAGCATGATCTTTTAAGTGTCAGTAAAATGTGTGATAAGGGTTATTTAAGCTATCTTTTAGTGTTGAAGGATGTGAAATCAAAGAAACAAGTACC
>VDFB02216800.1:0-14336 GCA_007258455.2 Sequoia sempervirens
TGTCATCAACCTTGTAAATCATTTAATTTGTTATTCTCCTAAATTGTTTTGTACATTTACCCATAAGAGGTGAAACTGTTTGACCAACAGTGGTGAAAGAGACAATGTAAATGCGGTGTTACCGTTATTGTTTGTCCTTTTGGAAAAGGACAAAATAGCTAGGCGTCCCACCTTGGAATCTTCTTAAATAAGGTTGTTGGAGTCAAAATAGGGTGTTGTAAGAGCAACTATGACATGCATGCAAATTGTCATAGGATGCTATGATAGTATGACAGATTCCCTATGACAGAATATGCTATTTTTAGACCCCAGGCGCCCATGCATAAAAGATGCCTTATGAAAATTGTAAGAGCATTTGTAAGAGGCTATTTTTGGTATTTTTTGACCATTTCAAGGGAGGGAGGCATGGGTTTTTCTAGGTGTTATTTCTGCCTATTGTTTGGTGAAACCATGGTGGTTTTCATCCTCACAAATTTCTATAAATTGGGGCCTTGAGCTAGTGTTATGAGAATTCAGTTTTGCAGGGTAACAGGGGGTCTTTGCTAGATTTATAAGTAATCTGAGAAGTCTAATGCTGCATGTAATGTGGAGATTATTAGTATACTTGCCTCTCTTTTGGTGGTGGGAGTTTTCCCTTAGAGGTTTCTCCACGTAAATCATTGCATGTATTATGATTTTCTATCTCTCTCTCATTCTTTCTTCACACTAAGGCTAAGGTTAATCTACATATTTAGATTTTCATTCACACATTTAAGTTCATATTGCAAGCTTTCTTCACCTTGTTTTTCAACATTTGGTATCAGAGCTAACGGTTCTGTTAAGGAAGGGACGCTTTCCTTTTAGAGTGTTGAAGGTTTTTTGCTGCAATGGGAGCTTTTGTGTTGTGGGTTTTGCAGATTTGTGAAAGATTGCATACCATGGCCTCCACCTCTTGTCTAGATATTGAGAAGTTCAATGGAACTAGTTATGAGATGTGGAAGTTGAAAGTGGAGGACCTTCTTGAGGAAAGAGATTAGTGGTTACCAGTTTCAGTTGAAAAGAAGCCATCTACTTCAACCTTGTCGGATGAAGATTGGAATAAGTTAGACAAGAAGGCTCGAGGGACTATTCGGTTGTGTCTCACAGATTTTGTCCTCCTGAATGTCTCTTCAGAAGACACAACATACAAGCTTTGGAGGCAGATAGGTGAAATCTACCAAACTAAGAGCTTGTCTAACAAGTTGTATCTCAAAAGATGTTTGTATTCATTAAAGATGAAGGATGGTGAATCTATTGCTGAACATTTGAATGCTTTTAATTTGATTATAATTCAGCTTGCATCTATTGATGTTAAAATAGAAGATGAGGATAAATGCATTTTATTGATTTGCTCTTTACCAGAATCTTGGGAAAATTTAGTTATTGCTATAACAAGTGGTGGTGCAGAACCTAAGTTGGATACTATTATTCCCATACTTCTTTCAGAGGAGATGAGGAGAAAGACCATGCACAGTGGCTCCCAAGATGCCTTGCATGTGTGAGGTAGGCCCAAGGAGAAAGAGCCTAAAGGGGATAAGAAGAAGGATAAGTCTAAAGGATGATCTAAGACCCCTGGAAAGAGCAGAGTGAAGTGTTGGAACTGTGGTAAACAGGGACATGTGAGGAAGGAATGTAGAAAGAAGAAAAAGAATGCAGATTCCTCCACAGAAAAGTCCTCTGATAACGGTGATTCTGATGCTTTGATTATTTTAGCTAACACAGTTTGTAATGATGCTTGACTTATTGATTCAAGTGCTTCCGTCCATATGACTCCTCATAAGGAGTGGTTTTCTACATACAAAGAATATGATGGAGGAGAGGTCTTCATGGGTGATAATAGCTCACAAAAGGTTATTGGTAAAGGAAAGGTAAAGTTGTGTTTCAGTGATGGGAGGGTTAAAACCCTTGATGATGTTTTACATATTCCAAGACTTACAAAAAGTTTAATTTTAGTTTCCAAGTTGAATGATTCTGGGATGCATGTGACATTTGACAAGTCTGGTTGTAGGATGGTAAGGGGAAGTTTGGTGGCTGCTAAAGGATCTCGGATAGGGAATTTATTCACACTACATGCCTCTACTTTTTGTAACTCCTCTTTTGTAACTAGCGCTGAAAATGCATGTATGTTGTGGCACCATAGATTGGGTCACATTGGTGAAAAGGTCTTAGGACCATACTTGATAAGAAACTAGTAGACGGTATTTCTGATTATTCTGTTGGTAAAAATGATTTTTGTGAGGATTGTGTGTTTGGTAAACAAAACAGGTCATCATTTCCTAAAGGAACTAATAAAGCTAATGGATTGTTAGAACTTATTCATTCGGATGTTTGTGGTCCAGTGGATACATATTCTTTGGGTAGATCTCGTTATTATGTTTCCTTCATTGATGATTACTCAAGATATACTTGGATTTATTTTATGCATACAAAATTTGAAGTTTTCACGAAATTTAAGGAATTTAAGGCATTGGTTGAAAAGCAAATAGATTATAAGATAAAAGTATTGAGATCTAACAATGGGGGAATATTGTTCTAAGGAATTTGATGAGTTTTGCAAACATGCAGGAATTGTTAGGCAAAAGACTACACCTTACACACCCCAACAAAATGGGGTAGCAGAAATAATGAACCGTACATTAATGGAAAGAGCTAGGAGCATGTTAAGTAGTGCTAAGTTAGACAAATGCTTTTTGGCAGAAGTTGTTGGTACTGCTTGTTATTTAATTAATAGATCTCCTTGTAAAGCTCTTGTTGATAAAACTCCTTATGAAATGTGGTTAGATTAAAAGCCTTGAGTTTCACATTTAAGGGTTTTTGGTTTGTGAGCTTTGTTCATGTGCCTCAAGAGCGGTCTAAGTGGATCTGAGAGAAATCTCGAGAAATGCATCTTTGTAGGTTATGGTGAAAATGTTAAAGGTTATGAACTGGAATCCACTAACACGAAAGATGATATTTTCTAGAGATGTTACTTTCAGGGAATTTAGAGCTAACTTTGAAGATGTGCAACCAAAGGAAAAGTCAAAGACAGTGCATTTTGAAACTAAGCAAGAAGATGCACATGTGGAAGAACAAAGAGATGGACAAGAAGATGGAGAAGAAGAAGAGAGTTCTGATGAATCCGTTGTAACAGAAGAAGTTGAAAACAATGAGGATGAACATGAAGAGGAACCTCTTACTCCACCTTTGAGAAGATCCACAAGACAATGAAATCCAGTTGACAGGTATAGCCCACCTGATTTTCATTGTAAATATGCTGTTATATCGCGATGATGAACCTAGATCATTGGGGAGGCTCTCTCTTGAGAAGAAGAATGTAGAGTCTTGGGATCGAATATACGCATGATGAATGATGATGTCTTTGAAAAAGCCTACGGCACGGGATCTTTTTAGTTTTCCCAAAGGAAGAAAGGCCATTGGTTGTAAGTGGATATATAAAAAGAAGTTTGGTGCAGATGAAAAGTTGGAACGGTACAAGGCCAGATTAGTGGCCAAGGGCTACTCCCAGAGAGAGGGAGTTGATTTTGGTGAAATATTCTCTCTTGTTGCTAAGTTAACCTCTATTAGATTCATTTTATCCATTGTTGCTACTTATGATTTAGAAATAGAACAAATGGATGTTAAAACTGCTTTCTTGCATGGGGATCTAGAGGAAGAAATTTATATGCAACAGCCTGACGGTTTTGTTGTGAAAGGAAAAGAACACTTGGTTTGCAGGTTAAAGAGGTCTCTATATGGTTTGAAATAGTCACCTAGGATGTGGTACCAGAATTTTGATGCATTTGCATTAAATATGGGTTTTGTTAGAAGTGATGAGGATCACTGTGTTTACTTTAAAGTTATTGATGATCAGATACTAATTATTGTCTTATATGTGGATGATATGTTGTTCATTGGTAATAATAAGGCAATGATAAGGGAACTTAAAACTCAACTTTCTGGCACATTTGATATGAAAGATTTAGGGGCTGCTAAATATATTCTTGGGATGGAAATCATTAGGGATCAGATTCACAGAAAGCTTTGGTTAAGTCAGAGCAAGTATGTTAACACTATTTTGCAAAGGTTTAATATGCAGGACTGTAAACTAGTAAATATTCCATTTCCTATTGGTACTAAGTTGAGTTTAGACATGTGTCCTAAATCGGATGATGATATTGATGAAATGTCTAAAGTTCCTTATGCTAGTGATGTCGGTAGTTTAATGTATGCAATGGTTTGTACTAGACCAGATATAGCCCAAGCAGTGGGAGTTTTAAGCAGGTTTATGTCTAATACGGTAAAGACATTGGACTTTGTTAAAAGGCTATTTAGATATTTGCAAGGCATACGATTCTTGTTTGGTTTATCATGAATGCCCGACAATGTTGATAAGTCGGTATTGGACATATAGGGTTTGTTGATCGCAGTTGGGTAGGTGACTTGGATAGTGAAGGTCCACTAGTGGCTATGTACTTTTTGCGGAGGCATTGAGTTGGATGAGTAAAGGGCAACCTACAGGTTGCCTGTCTACTGCTGAAGCGAGTATATGAAGCTGCTACACATGCCTCTAAGAGGCCCGGTTGGATTCCACAAAGACTTGGCCAATGGTATTGGTTTTGATTACCCGGGATAGTGAGGATCAGATGTGATAGTCAGAGTGCCATATGTTTGGGTAAAAATCCTATGTATCATGCTCGTACTA
The DNA here is from genome assembly GCA_007258455.2 of Sequoia sempervirens. Classification (NCBI taxonomy): domain Eukaryota; kingdom Viridiplantae; phylum Streptophyta; class Pinopsida; order Cupressales; family Cupressaceae; genus Sequoia; species Sequoia sempervirens. The sequence continues at coordinate 4,700 of VDFB02216800.1, forward strand.
AGCATGTTGATGTTCAGTATCACTTTGTGTGAGAAATGGTTGAGAATGGACAAGTCTTGATTGAAAAATTTGACACTTTGGATAATGTTGCAAATTCTCTTATGAAGCCAATCACCATAGAAAAGTTCTCTTGGTGCAGAAAGGCCATGGGCCTTGATCACTGTACTTAATTCTATGTATTTGTATCTCTATGGGTGTAATTTACTATGTATGATGTCAAGTGGGAGAATGTTAGAATTTAGGTGTAAAATCGACCTTGCCAAATCATTTTAATTTTGTTGTTACTCTAAATTGTTTTATACATTTACCCATAAGAGGTGAAACTGTTTGACCAACAGTGGTGAAAGAGACAATGTAAATGCAGTGTTACCGTTACTATTTGTCCTTTTGGAAAAGGACAAAATAGCTAGGTGTTCCACCTTGGAATCTTCTTAAATAAGGTTGTTGGGTCAAAATAGGGTGTTGTAAGAGCATCTATGACATGCATGCAAGTTGTCATCAGATGCTATGACAATATGACAGATTCCCTATGACATAATATGCTATTTTTAGACCCTAGGCACCCATGCATAAAAGATGCCTTATGACAGTTGTAAGAGCATCTATAAGAGGCTATTTTTGGTATTTTTTGACCATTTCAAGGAGGGAGGCATGGGTTTTTCTAGGTGGTATTTCTGCCTATTGTTTGGTGAAACCATGGTGGTTTTCATCCTCACAAATCTTTATAAATTGGGGCCTTGAGCTAGTGTTATGAGAATAGATTTTTGTAGGGTAACAGGGTGCTGCTGGATTTACAGGGAATGATAAGATAATTCTATTGCTGCATGTAATATTGGAGATTATTAGTAATATACTTGCCTCTCTTTCGGTGGGGTGAGTTTTTTCCTGAGGTTTCTCCAGTAAATATGTTGTTGCATGTGTTATGATTTTTCTATCTCTCTCTCATTCTTTCTTCACCAGGCTAAGGATTGTCCTACATCATTTCAGGGGTTGCATTCTACACATTTAAGTTCATATTGCAAAGAAACTTACTGCGCACTTTCCAACAAACTCAACTTGTAGAGTAGAAAATTCATTCATGCACATTACCTATAAATTGTAACTTCAAACTTGACTCTATAGGAAATAAAACTATAAGTTGTAACTCACAATCACGACCCATAAAATAAAATGATTAAAAATATTTTTTGGATTCTAGTTGATAAATAGTAATATTTTTTTGTCTTTTTAAGGAAGATAGAGATTTCATGTTCATGGTTCTCCTCGTAAAAAAAGAGAATAATTAATTTGCAAAGATAAATTTTGTAGCATATTATATTCAATTGTAAATAAATCTATTAACAAGTTTAAGGAATTTGAGGAACATCTCTGGTTAAAAATACATGTTAGATATTATTTGATCAATATGCCTTCTGAGTAAGGTAGATAGAATCAAAGAAGAGATATTTGGAAACATCAGGACATGTAAAGGGACTAAATTTGTTGCAACTTCTAAGGTACCCATCCAATAGAAACCCTTTGAAATCACTTCCAAGTCTAGCATGTAAAAAAATAATTGCAAGATTAGACATTATTCTAGCTATATGGTAATATTGTAAAACTTCTATTAATCATAAGAATGTAAAACACCATATTTTTTAGGATTTGCAATGAACTTGAAAATTAGATTGTTAGAATCAAGAGAAGCAATTTGAAGCTTAGAAAAAACATGTTTGAGTCCATCAATCAAGGCATTTAATCCTGAATTGAATCTAGACGCAACCTAGTTTATCTCTTCATCACTTTCTCCCTTGTTCCAAAGGCTTGTAAGTGTTCTCTCTACTGGTAGACATCCCAATGACATAACATTAATCACATCAATTCTAACATGATAAGTTAAAGTTTTAAAATCTTGCAATCTACCAATTTATTTTTGTTCTCAAGGCAATATACAATTCACATTTATGAGCTAAGGGTGACCACAAGTTCTCTAATGCAACAAACATAGAATAGCTAGAGCTTTCAAATTTATTGGCAAGTTATAAGAAAAACATGTAGGAATGGAATATATAGGTTACCAAAGTAGTTAAAAATGAGATTTCCATTGGAGAACCTTCCTATTGCAATGTGATCTTTGAAATCTCTTCCATATTGAGGAAAATTAACAAATATTATCATAAGAATAAAATCATTGTTCCCTATATCTTCATAGGAGTCTCCATAAACAAAAATTTTGTCCTCCGACTAAAAAATTTTGTCCTCTGACAAACAAAATGTAATCACATTTCTAAGCTATTATGATGATTAAACTAAAAATTATAGAGGACAAAACAATAGATTTTGTCCTTAGTTTCATTCCTACTTTATGTGACCTGAATTGCAGTACAAAGCTAATTGAACTATTTTGAAGGTAAACTAACAACATTGAAGACATGAAAGATTAGCTTCCAAGAGGTTTCCTTTTATATACTTTATTTATCTAACTGAGGCCAATTCATAGTGGAATGGGTTACAAAATTAAGTGAAAAAGTAAGAGGATGTGGACATGGATACTGTTAAAAATAAACATGGATGAACAAAGTAATATAAACCTGCAATAAATTGAATAGAGATAAAAATACCAAAACACACAAAGACAACAAAATTTATGTGGTTTATCAACTTGGTTGCATTCATAGGAAAAGCAGGTTCAAATTTCTCTTTGTATTAATTTGCAACGAATACATAATTTTTTTCTTCAACTTGATACAAAAGTTTCAATCCCTAAAGATATATATACATAACTCATGAGGGCAGACAAAAAGTTTAAAAGTAGGGGAGGTGAAGATTTTGTGATAATTGTGAGCATCTTCCATGTAGCTTAGAAGTGCTAGCTTAAAAATTTCTTCATTCACCATGGTGGCATAAACTCAATATTGTCACTTATATGCCTACACATATGACTAGTAAGCTCCCAAGGTTAAGGTCATTCCTATACCTAAACTTAAGCCTTGAGGGCCCATTTGCAATGACCCTATCTATGTATCTACTCATGGGAAATTAGAGGCTTCGTAGTTCACCCACCAATGTTAGGGGTTCATTCTCTCCTCTTATGTGAGATCTTTGATCTCACCTTTAGACCATGACTATTCGTTAAGTGTAAGCTATCACTTAGTCCAATTATTATAGAATAATTATAATTTTCCATCAAGCCTGTACGCCCCAATCCAAACCATACCAAGCATTAGTGTATAACACACTCAATTACATGTGGGTCATATCATACAATAATCACAATATTACACATAGTGACTATCTCGAGCATATGTCCCAAATACACAAGGTGACTAGTTCATGCTCATCAGCATCAACATCAACCTAAACTTATTTGTCTAGGAAAATGTCCTAATTATCCAACATTTCATCAACATCAACCCAAACTTCTTTGTATAGGAAAATGTCTTGATTATCCAACTTTGCATCAACATCAACCCAAACTCCACATGTATGGGATTTTTTTGATTATCCAATGTTTATCTATGAATCGAAACACACTTTATTATTCACAAGAAAATCACCAACCAACACTCAACTATTCATAGCCAGTTTATGGATTTAACTATTCATAGACCAATGACAACTCAACAAGTTTGTAGATTCAACTATCCACAAACCAACAACAACTCACCAAGTTTGAGGTTTCAACTATCCATAGAACAACAATAACTCACCAAGTTTGTGAATTCAACTATCCACAAACCAACAAATCACTGCATCCCCCTCTTGCTCCTAAAGGGACTATAGATGAAACAAATGCTTCTCATTCAAGACATCATCGTTGAGGAGGAAGCTACCTCAAGATGATAAATTTCCTCTTGCCTCTAATTCATCCAACCTTCAATATGACCCCTATAGATCTTAGTCATTAATGATTCTAAATGCATCGTTAGTAATTGCATAAAAGTGTGCATACATAGGGATGTCGGGTCCAACCAATAATGTATCCATTATAATACAAAACTTTAATATATTTGAGATAACCATTCTCTTTTTCTTGTATGGAATCATTCCTTTAATTGTTCTCTTTATTTCAAATACTAACTTTTCGAACCACAACAAGCAATAATAAAATTATGTCTTCTATTACAAAGATGCGTCATACTATTCTAATATTTGGTAAAAAAAGACTACATTTTATCACCAACACCCTTATGTTTCATTCTCACATCTTCAAACTTTTGGAAAGAATGAATAAAAGAAGATACTTCAATAACTAGTTCTAACTACCATACGAATGTACTAAAATCTTGAACACCCTTTGATATCATTAAATAAAAAATGCAATAATAGATTGAGATAGCAAAAAAAAATAGTGATACCTTGCAGTTTTAGACACCTTTTGTTTACCTTTATTACATATTTAACCAACACATATAAATGATCAAATTATAGGTATTGAGTTTCTCCTTTGCAATTTGCACTTATAGATGGAAAACCAATTTGTTAATTTCCTCACAACAACGAATCATAGCTGACACGACTTACCAACGATTTAACTAGATGCATTATAGTTTTGAATTCTCACTTTATTACATTTGCATACGTAAAGCTGTTAGTGTAGAATATTCCTCTAGATAAGTTTACTAGTTGTTAGGTTGTTAGGATAATGATTGCTTAGTCGTGCAATCTTACATGGAGCTGCATGCCTATTTTCTAGTCGGTAGTTTCCATTCTAGATGGCTCATCTCTTGTTATATATATTTTACTCATTCCTAAGCTATTAATCAAGGCAATTATTCACAGTTTATCCTTCATCTCAATTTGTGCAGTTGTGTAATTTGCAACTCGACTAGTATTCTTGAATTCTCACATGGTATCATAGCCTTCATTATTGATAGGATTTCTTTTAGAAATATTGAGTGCAAATTTGTTATTTTTTGGTAGCAAAATAGTATGCTCTTCTCTTGCATCCTTGGATGATCTAGAGAATTAGAAAATTGTGAAAAAAATACCATATTTTGAGGGTTTAACATCTATTTTTTCAGTTGCATGTCTGGTGCATGTATGTTTTACAACCTCCCGGATCAAATATGGATTCACTATCATGTTTAGAGCAGATGAGAAAGTTAGAGCATCCTCTCATGCCAACAAATCAACATCTTCTTTTTAAGTTGCATGTACCTGCATGTAAGTTGCATGTACTTGCATGTTTCTTGCATGTGCTTGCATGCCACTACATGTGAAGGAGAAGTTTATTTTTATGCTTTTTATGTTTAATGCACTAAATTATAAGTGCCAACCTTATAATATTTGGGGGGCTTATACATGTTGTAATCATGAACTGAGATAAAGTTCCATTTACGAGAGGGTTAATCATGTCTCTTAAACATTGTTTTCATCATTTTGTTTTTAGGATAACTTTAGAGAACTATTTGTGTTGGAAACAAGGGATAAAGAATCACTTCCTTGAGTGGGATCTACTACCCTATCTCCTTGGAATCATTCCTAGAAGCCAAGTGACTATGATGAAAAGAATGCATGGTTTAATAATAATGACATGGTCTATGGACTATTATGTCTTACTATTTTTGAGGATACTCTACAATAAAATAAAACATATTGTGTGCCTTTTAATACTTATTCAAGGGCCTCCAGTGATTTATTGCAGCAGGATTAGTTATGTCTTATGGATTCAGTCCATTGGGACCAATTTCTACCAAAAAATTCTTCTTTGTTTGTAGAGTCCCTCATTTGGGATCTAGATGACACTATTGAGGACATACATATTCTCTTTGAGGACCACTCTTTTGTCCTTGCATCTATTGCTATTTCAGAGTTCAGTGTTGCTTCTTCAAACACTTCCAATGATTCTTGTAGGGCATCCATAGTCTTCCCGATTCAGCTTTGTGGGATGATCTCTCAAGACAAGAATTTTAGACTTGTTTATGGAGACACATATTGAAGATTTGGGAGATACTATTAATTGTATTCATCTTCTCTTTGATGGAGTTGATTCTTCTTTAGTTGTTGTGATGGGACACTTTGACCCTCTCTTTCATGGTCATTCATTTCAATTTGACATGAGTGTGGATACTTTGGATCTACATTTGGAGAAGACATCTTTAGAGGAGATACTTGAGTCTTTGGATTGTGTTCTAAATAAGTCTCTAGGAGATTTTGATTTATCATCTCACCAATGTGGCCTAGAGCGCTTGATTTGATTGTGACTACTTTCAACATCTACATGAGGATACTTGAGCCAACTTTAGAGACTTCATACATTTTGTACTTTCTTCCTACATATTCCTTTTAGGACTTGGGAGATAGATTGTATTCACCTTTGGTTTTGTTTCTTTCTAAGGGGAGAAACGTTGTTCAACAATTGTGGACCATATTCTCCATCCAATTTCAAGCATCTACCATTCGATATTTTTGTGGGGGTCCACTTAGTCCTTCTCTTATATTCTCTCTCTATTTGTGGGGGGGGGATTCTTCTCCTTTTGGGGGGAATTTGATATGTACATGGGTACCTCATCAGGCCATGTAGTCGGGACCCATTCATGCTTTCATTCATCTATCCTTGGTTTTTCCCTCTTTTCTCTTTCCTTTCCTTAAAATTCTATCTCCTTAGTTAGACTTAAGGGGGGGTGTTAGTGTAGAAAATTCTACCTAGAATATTCCTCTAGATAAGTTTGCTAGTTGTTAGGTTGTTAGGATAATGATTTCTTAGTTGTGCAATCTTGTATGGAGTTGCATGCCTATTATCTAGTTGGCATTTTCCATTCTAGATGACTCATCTTCTGCTTTGTATATTGTACTCATTCCTAAGCTATTAATCAAGGCAATTATTCACAGTTTATCATTCATCTCAATTTGTGCAATTGTGTAATTTGTAACTTGGCTAGTATTCCTAAACTCTCACAAAATCAACCTTTAATTTATCCTCATGCCTACCTACATAGGCTTTCCATCTTCATAGTTTTTTGGAATTCATGGCGTTGCTATAAAAAATATGGAATCAAAAGCACTAGAAATGAATCTCACACTGCCACTTATTATTCTCAGATTGAAAGAATAAAAATTGCACCTTATGGGAGTTTTGATTCAGGTTACAAATTCTCACATATAAGAATCCATTTTACCTCTGATTGCATGCACAATTTATATGTTTCCAGTGCAAATAACTATCTTCAAGAAATGCAAGTTCCCTCCTCCTTTACACTAATATTTACGCCTTCTTTGTAGATGCCAAAATAGTTTAAAATTGGCAAAATGGTAGATTCAAATATTTCTAACAACATCTACATCTTCTGCTACCATATCAAAGAACATGTCATGGATGACTCGGTCTGCTATGGACCATCCCCTCTACCACCATCACACTTATCTTAGTCTACATAGTTATGGCCACATTTCATAGACACAGAATATGCGAGTGCTATGATACCATGTTAAAATGGAGAGCAAATTGCATAGATTATATCATTGTTAAACAACAATAAAAACAATAATAATAAATATTATATTTTTTCAATATTCATGATTACATTCATATGCATTGACTTTATAAAGCCATTATTTTCTATGCAAACCTTATAACTTCCCCACCCAAAAACTAACTTAATAACTACTTTATTATATGTAAACTTTAATTACATAATTTCCAAGGAACATCTCTAACCTAATAACTGCTTTATTATATGTAAACCTTAATTACAGAATTTCCTAACAGTTGAGGAACATCTCTGGTTAAAAATACATTAGAAATGATTTCATATGCCTTCTGAGTAAGATGGACGGAATCAAAGAAGAGATATTTGGAAGCATCAGGACATGTAAAGGGAGTAAATTTGTTGCATAGGAAGCCAAATTCTAAGGTACCGTTATTGAAAATTCTATTGCAGTTCTTGATTATTAATCTCCTATCTAATACATAAATTATTTGACTCTGAAAATTAATTCTCAGCAAATATCGAAGAATAACACAACTGCAACTTCACCAATAAAAACTCACAAGAATAGAGAAGAAAACATTCACAACAATGAACACAATATTTTTGGACAAATTGTCCGTGGAAAAACCCCGAAGGGAAAACCACTACTGCAGATGAGGAATTATATTAAACTTCAGCAAAATTAAGGAATACAAAACTACTTGCCTCTTACTGGCAGAGCTCCGGCAATATCCTTCTCCGAAAATTCTTCCCTCAATTTCTCCTGCTGAAATTCCACAGCTGCTATCCCCAACGCTATCACTGTGCCCTTGCTAACACTGCAAGACTATTTACTCTCACTGCAAATCTACTTGCTATCACTGCAAGTCTACTTGTTGTTGTGTTCTCCAATTGCCCATTGATCCCCTTTTATACTTTTCTCATTGGAAAACCAATGGCCATGATTTAATCTCAATCAATGGCTAAGATTAAATAGACTCTAAAAACCCTAACTAACTGGTTAAAGTCTCTGGGAGAATCAATTTATTTAATTACATAATTATCTAGACAACTCAGCCCCTTTTCTGGAGGGTTCCTAGAAAATAATTAAATAATTAAATGACACTTCTAGACAATGGAGACACCTGTCCAAGCTACAAATTAACACCCGTCCCACAGCAACCCTTTGCAATCACCTCCAAGTCTGGCATGTAATATAGCATTGCAAGGTTAGACATTATTCTAGCTATATGTTAATAAAGTAAAACTTCTAGCCATAAGCACATTTGGATTGCTATTAATCATAAGAATGCAAAATACCATATTTGTTAGGATTTGCAATGAGGTCTGAAATCAGATTGTTATAATCGAGAGAAGCAATTTGAAGCCTAGAAAAAGCAGGTTTGAGCCCATCGATCATGGTATTTAATCCCGAATTGAGTCCAGATGCAGCCTGGTTTATCTCTTCGTCACATGCTCCCTTGTTCCAAAGGCGTGTAAGCGTTCTCTCTATCGGTAGACATCCCAATGGTGGAACATTAATCACAGCAATTCTACTGGCACCCAGATTGTATAATTCCTGCAAAATTCGGACTCTGAATTCACTGCATTTATGCTCGAAAACTACTATATTTAAAGGGTAGAGACGAGTTACAACCATACCTTGATATAAACTGCGTATATATCCAAGAGGAAATCTGTATACTCTTGAACACTGAATTGAAGTTGACGAATTGGGAATAGGAAGTATTGGCAGCGAAGTCATTGGTGCCTATCACAATGAAAAACATTGCTTTACCAATTATGACGGTGGCCTGTTCCTCTCAAACCAATCCTGTTATTGTCTTTCTATACTCTTTAAAATATAGAATTTGTTTCCAAAATTGTATCACCTCCTGCATCATACAAGTCCATCTTATAAGAATGTAGTGGAAAAAAGCTGACAAGATTAATACATTAGCTGCACATCCCTTGTCCTAGAAATGTATTAAGGTCGTTTCAAACATTAGAACATGTTATGTCTGTCTACCAATATATGGGCAGTGAGATTGTCTAAGCCTGAACCAGAAGATGCAAAGCTGACACCAGTTAGCAAGTCTTGGGCCTTGAGCTTAGGGTTCAAATATGGGGGCAACAATTCCTTGACTCCAAGTCCTTCAGCTGTAATGAAATAAGTATCAGGAATTTTAGAAATTGGTGAAAAAAAATTAAATCAAAGTAAAAAAACAACAAATTTCCAACTAATA
>VDFB02216803.1:0-13445 GCA_007258455.2 Sequoia sempervirens
CGTACAAAGGCTGGAAACTATGAATTTCTGAAGAAAATTACAAAAAACTATGTTTTTCATTATTCCATTTCAAATTTTCAATCACCCACAAGCTTCTAAATGTACAAAGAGACTTTTTAAAGGCATTAAAACATGAATAATCAGTTTCCAACTGATTTTCAACTTCCCACTAATGTTTAGTCTCCCTAATGACCTTTTTAACTCCCTAATTGTTGTTTTATGCAACTTTTACATTGTTGTGCAAATTTGACATTATTTGTTGACAATTTTGCATTTTTCACATTGATAGGACTTCAATACATTATAAATTACTTTAATGACCCTTATTACAAGGTGAAACATCAAATTGAACTAATTCCACTAGGAGGTAAAATTGTGTCAAGGTGCTCTTGCACCAGTTTTCGACAAGTGGGAGAATATTAGGAAAATAAAGGTGCCTCAACCTTTGATTTTCCCATAGCATTGATTTTTTAATTATTGCTAATTTTCTCACATTGTCTTGTGAGTTACAACTTGTAGTTTCTTTTTCTAATGAGGAGTTATGTTGGAAAGTTGATTTTACAGGTGGACTTGTGCATGAAGGCATTTTCTATTTCTATGTTGAGTTTTGATAGTTGATTTAGAAATGTCTAATTTATGCATTGTAAGCTCTATAAATATGAGATTTTTCTTGAGGAGTTGTGAGATGAGAGATTGAATTCACAAGGGTTATGCTGTCGCATTTTCTCCAAATGGAACGAGATGTAAATCTCCATGTAAAGGCTTAGAGCCTACAATTCTATTGTAACTGTGTATTTGGTTGTTGAATAATACAATGAATCTATGCTTTTGGAGTGTGGGGTTTTTTACCTAAAAGGGTTTTCCCCACGTAAATATTTGTGTTCATGTCTTCTATTCTTTCATGTTTAATGATTTTTTTTATTGAATATGTTTAATGCATGTTGTTGAAACTAGGTGATCTTGCATGATCTTAAATTGCATTAGCTTTCCTATAAGTATTAATGGTGGGAAATAAACTATGTTTGATTCTAATTTATGGCATAATAGTAATTTTTTTGAGGTTCTCTGAAGAAACATTGTTTACCGAAGACACTTACTAATCTCAGTTGTTCATTCTAGGATGAATCAATTTCCCTTCAAGATTATAATTTCTTGCTTTGGTCATTTCCATGTCTATCTTATTGTCATGATTCAAAATATTCGTGATTCAAGCTACTTGTGATTTATCATGTTTTGTGTTAGTCAAGATTTCATATGTATCTTAAATTATCTATTTAAATATTTTACGTCTGCATGTTAACTTTCCCATCATTATTTTCTTGGGCATTATGTTTTATAACCTTAAATTTAATCCAGACTCCATGATTATTTCATGTCTCAAGCCATCTAAGACCCATGCCTTGTATTCATTTGAGTTGAACGAGGCTCAAAAGTTTTCCTTAGACCTCACATCCAAATTTATCATGCATTAAGCCTTGGGTTGTTATAAAACCTACTTACCAAATCTTACTTGGCCACTCACATCTGCCTCAACGATAATATTGATATGTGCAAAGATTCGTACCCAGGAACCACAGTGAAATCTAGTTGAGCCCCTTTTAGACCTAACAAATATTTTAAATATACCTTAGCGAGGAGTTCAATATTGTCAACCTTGATTGTTTTGTTCCATAGTTGTAGGTATCATGTCTTAAATTTTTACATTCAAACTTCAATGTCTCGTTAACTCATGTCTGAGAATTCATAGACCTAATTAGCATCCACTACATTTTTGGACCTCATGGTCCCTGTAGACACGTAAAATGTACCGATTGACATTGTGCATTTGATCCTAACCACTAACATTGTTTTATCCTAAATCATCCCTCAGACTAACCATTTAATCAAATACTTTTATTTGATTAAATTCATCAAAATTCCTCTCTTAAGTAAATAAATCAATTATCTAATTAAGTCACCTCTTCTCGATAATTAAATTAACCATTTTGATATAATTATCTTATTTAATTAAATAATTAATTTTATTTGATTAAATCTCTTAAGTCTATCTATTAAATTAAATAAATTAAAACTTTATTTAGTTTAATCTAACATTATCTCTTTTAATTAAATAAATCAAAATCTTTATTTAATTAATCCCTTATCACATTCCTCTCATATTTGATTTAAATAAATCCACAAATTTAAGTCAAATAGGTCACATCACTTAACCCCCTTCATTAAATTAATTAATTTTGATTAATTTAATCTCCTCTCATGTCCCATCCTCTAGCTTTTACCACTTGCACATGAAAATAGATTTAATTGATTTATTAAATCTCTATTTTCCTCAACAAGGTATCTTTTGGGAATATTCTCCAAGTTTGAATTCAAAATCCAAGTTGACATGTACATCCAACAAGGCATTAACTCCATCTTACATGTCCTTTTCCTTGAGCCAAGTGGCATTCAATGCATTCTTTCTTCCCTCTTGCATGTCATTTCAACAAATTCAAAATTTAAAATATGCATTTATTGGCACAATCCTCAAAACTTGCACATCCTCCATCCACTCACAAGTTGACAAGTGGAACTTTTCCATTGGCTAATTCTTAGTCCCACATTGCTCTATTTTGGGCATGCTTTCAACTTGTCAATCTATAAAAAATAGGCCAATCTCTTAATTTTGGCATCCACAATTTGAGTAAACTTACTATGCTCAAATCATTAGCAAATTCAATCCATTATCATTGAATCTTAGCTAGGTTATGCAGATTTTTCCATTGGAGCACTCATCAAGCATCAACAAAGTGAATCAATTATCATCACACATTAATCTTCCATCATAGGAATTGGGAAAGGGCCAATTTTTACATCAAATTGGCACCAATTCCCCCATGGGATCATGAGTTTTCTAGTTTAATTAGGATTCAATCTCTTTTATTGTTATCTCATTGTATTCTTCATTGTTTTTCCTAATTTGAACTTTGTAAATGGATTCCATGGGGAATTCTTGTTCTTGCTTGCATTTCATCATCTAATGTGTTTATGTATGTTTTTTTGAAGGTATTAGGATTGGGGTTCATATAGTCCCTATGTACTCTACCTGAGCAGGACTTTTAAGTTTGTTATCTCTTGATCTTATTTCTGAGTAGGCTTAATGGTGGAGAACTTGTACTCTTGAAAGAGAGGTCAAAAATTCAAATTCTACAAGAGATAAGATATGTTTTGTAGTACAATTAGGTTCATCCTACATAGAGTATAGGGTAGTTCCATATTACTATTTCATTTGTAGAAAAAAAATAGATCATTGAATGTCATGGACTATAAAAAAATCCATTTCCATTTCCAGTGAATACCTACATGTGTCACCTCCAAAATGGCTCATGGTTCATGACAGGTTTTAAATACTCACTAATATTTGTTTGACCTAGCCCCTTGCATCTGTTTTTACTAAGTTTTGAGCCCAACTATTTTTCATACCAGAATTTTTGTCGAGAAGAGAACCTAACTAAAGTGGGAAAAGATGAAAACACACAACAAAGACCAAAGGAGACAAGACAAGGAGGAATAATATGTTTTCTATTTCATTCATATACAAAAAAAAAGATGACATTCAAAATAATTACATACAAAAATCAGAGCTAAAGCTCTATATATTCTTCATAAAACAAATTGCCTAGATTTTGGCGCAACTAAGCTTTCTATGTGTTGCTTTGTGTTGTTGCTATAAATTTTTAGAGCACTGAAGCTCTGCACTTTGTTCAATGTCTTATGTTGCTACAGGTTCTTCTTCTCTATTCTATTATCCTAAACATTCCTCCTTGTCCTTCTATTGTCTCTAAAAAATCATGATATTCTTACTTTTTGTCTTTCTTTCCTTTTCCAAAAACTGCCTCTCAAAATTCAAATTCAACCACCACAATTAATTTGATTCCAAAACATTAACTGGACAACATAAGTTAGACATGGAAAGTGGGGGGAATGATTCAAAATGGATCTCATTTGACGCAGCATTAAATGCATTTTCCCATTGATACTCAAGATTACAAATTCCAATACTCCTTAATCTTGAGCCTTTCTGTTTTTCATCATGATTCAAAAATTTTGGAGCAAAGTTTTTGGAGAAAACTTATTTGCACATGTTCTGTGTTCTAGAGTTGTCTTGCCTAGACCTGTCTAGATTTCTGGTGCATTTATGAGTTTCCATAACAGTAGTTTCAAAGAATTCCATCATCCCAATCCTATATCTTAGGTATTCAAAGGATTCTTTTGACAATGCCTTTGTGAAAATATCAGTGATTTTCTTCTTAGATCTGTAGTACTAAAGTTCAATCTCTCCATGCTCCACCAACTCCCTTATGAAATGGTATCATATTTCAATGTTCTTTCTTCATCCATGAAAGATGGGATTCTTAGTCAAGGAAATAGAAGACATTTTGTCACAAAATATGGTTGTACCATCTTCTTTTTGCTCATTCAAATCTACAAGGATTATTCTAAGCCAAATAGCTTGACATGATATTGCATTTGTTGTTATGTACTCCACTTCAGCTATGAAGATAGAAATTATGGGTTGCTTCTTTGATGCCCATGATATTTCTCCTAAACCCATGTGGAACAAATATCCCAATGTTCTCTTCCTGTCATCTATATTTCCTTATCACTATTTGTGTACCCAACCAACTGAAACTCATTGGAGGTGGTATACATAATGCCACAGCCTTTCCTGCCATTGACATACCTTAGAATTATTTTTCCTTCTTTCCAGGAAGTGTCCTTAGGTTGCTCCATGAACCTAGAAATCAAGCTTACTACGTACATCAAATTAAGTCTTGTTGTTGTCAAATACATAAGGCTTCCAACCATGCTCTATAGAGGGTTGGGTTAACATCACTGTGTTGTCCTCTTTGCTAAATTTCAAACCTATAGTTATTGGGGTTGGGGCTGGTTTGTTGTCCAACATTATAAATCTCTTCAAGATTTGTTTTACATAATTTGTTTGTAAAATAAAGATGCCATGCTCTATTTTTTGGACCTTTATGCCTAGGAAATATTTTAGCAAACCTAGGTATATCATTTCAAACTCATTTTTCATTGCCTCTTTGAAATCAACAATGAAAAGATTACTATTCCCTGTGAAAATTAAATCATCTACATATAAAACAACAATAAGAATCTCACCATTGGTTGCCTTGATCTAGTATGGGCTCACTACCTCTTTTACTAAAGCCATTTCTTAGAATGTACTAATCAATTATGGTGCACCATGCCTGTGGTGCTTGCTTTAGCCCATAAAGAGCTTTCTCGAGCCTGTAGACCTTGTCTTCTTTCCCTGGGACTTCGTAGCTAGGTGGTTGCTCCACATACACCTCTTCTTTCAACACTCCATTCAAGAAGGTTCATTTCACGTCCATTTGAGATACTTTCCATTTTTGTTGGGCTACAATTGCTAAGACTACCTGCACTGTTTCTAGCCTTGCAACTAGTGCATATGTTCCATCATAGTCTCTTCCAGGCTGTTGTTTGTATCCCTTATCAACTAGCCTTTCTTTATGCCTCTCAACCTACCATCAATAGTACATTTGGTCTTATAGACCCACTTAACTCCAATGACTAGTTTCCCTTTGGGTAAATCAGTGATCTCCCATGTCTTGTTTCTCTCTATAGTGTCTATCTCTTCATCCATGGCCTTACACCATTTTTCTTCTTTCACGGCTTCTTCAAAATACATTGGATCACTATAGGAAAGCAAAGAAAAATCTAAATTCTCATCAAAATCATCATACCTTGTGTTGTAATAAATTTCCCCCATGCTTCTAGTCTTTTGTGGCATCAATGATGCAAGTGTAGGGTCAAAATTTTTGAAGTTGCTTGACAACCAGATTGATGAAGAAGACTGCTGTAAATTTTCAGAGAAACCACCCTGCTGAAAATTTATGGAGCATCTACCTTACTAAAATTTTCTAGAGCAATTGTTCTGCTAAAAAATTTCAAAGTTGTTGCTATTTTTTGAACTGTTACTGTGATGTAAAGTTCTGGTGCATCTACCTTCTAGAGCTTCTTCATCCTCAAAAGGTATTGAGATAGAAATACTTGTGTTGTTATCCATTGTTTCATCCCATGAATCATTTTCAATGAATTCAACATCCTTACTGATCACCACTTTCTTGGTGATGGGATTGTACAGTCTGTAGGCTTTGGATCCTTCACTATAGCCTATGAAAATGCATTTTTCACCTTTTTCATCATTTTTTTTCATTTTCTCTTTTGGCACGAGTGTGTATGCCACACATCCAAATATTCTCAAATGCTCAACACTCCATTTGCATTTTTTCCACACTTCTTGTGGAATCCTATCACGAATGTCTTTTGTGGGACACCTATTTAAAATGTAGACTACTATTGCTATAGCATCACCCCAATATTCATTAGACAAACCTTTTTCTTTTAGCATGCTTTCTACCATCTCCATGATGGTTCTATTCTTTCTTTCAGCCACTCCATTTTGTTGTGGAGTATATTGGGCTATGAGTTATTTTTTAATTCCTTGAGACTTGTAAAAGTTCATAAACTGTTGAGAGATATACTCTCCCCCTCTGTTCGTTTTGAAGACTTTAACATAGTGGTCACTTTTATTTTCAGCCAAGGCCTTAAACTCCTTAAACTTCTCAAATGCTTTTGATTTGTTCTTCAAAAAATACACCAAGATTTTTCTACTATAGTCATCTATGAATGTCATGAAATAAGCATTTCCACTTAGGGTTGGGGTCTTCATGGGACCACACAAATCTGA
This sequence comes from Sequoia sempervirens, assembly GCA_007258455.2. Lineage (NCBI taxonomy): Eukaryota > Viridiplantae > Streptophyta > Pinopsida > Cupressales > Cupressaceae > Sequoia > Sequoia sempervirens. Next base: position 6,776 of record VDFB02216803.1, read on the forward strand.
ATGCACCAGCTCTAATGGTGCTCTTTCTCTCCTAGAACACCTTGATTGAAAGGGTTGCCTATGTTTTTTAACCTAGGATGCATCCTTCATACTTTCCATCGGGCTCTACAATTGTTGTTAGGCCCCTAACCATATCTTTTTTAGCTAAAATACTTAAACTAGAATAGCTTAGATGCCCATACCTCAAATGCCAAATCTTGGATCGGTCTTGGATGACTGTTTTAAAGGTTGACTACTACATGCCTATTGACTATGTTGGGATTTATATTTTGAGAGGAAACATTTAGTTCTTTGTCATTTGAACTGCCTCCATAACTTTCTTGCTTCCATCCTTGTCATAGATGATGCATTCCCCTTTCTCCATTAGCACTCTATAACCATTTTGTACTATTTGTCCAATGCTTAAGAGATTGTGTTTCATTCTTGGGGCATAGAAGATGCCATGGATTTTTCTTTCTTCACCATGCTTGGTTTGTATGCACACTATGCCCCTTCCCATGACTGGAACCTTCTCATTGTTCCCCATTTTGATTTCAGAATTAATTTTGTTGCCTAAGGAGGAAAATATTTTTTTGTTACCACTCATGTGGTTGCTATAGCCACTATCCAAATACCAAATTTTAGCGCTACCCTGTTCTACAATATTTTGTGCAATAAACACTTGCGATTTCCTTCCATTCCTTTCCATTTCCTTCCATTCCTTGTGTGTCCATTCCATTCCTCCATTTGTTTCCATCTTCTGTGTTTCCCAGAACCCCATTAGCCTCTTAACTCTTGAACCTCCCTGTTCCTTTGCCCCCCTTTGACCTCTTCCTCTACCATTTCTTCCTCTTCCCCTACCTCTCACATTTCCTTGGGCTTTGAAGGCTTGTTTTAGGGAAGGAGCAAATCTGTTTAGCTGCTACTCATGGGTTTGAAGTGAACCCATTAACTCATCAATTGTCATCTTTGAGAGGTCCTTGGCCTCTTCTATGGCAATAACCACTAGGTCAAATCTAGAGGGAAAGCTTCTTAGGATTTTCTCTACAGAATCCCTCGCTCTTCCGGTAGATTCTCCATTTATCCTCAATTGGTTAACCAAGGTGGAAACCCTTGTATGAAAATCTGAAATGGACTCATTGTCCTTCATCTGTAGGGTCTCAAACTCTCTCCTTAGTATCTAGAGTTTCACTAACCTCGCCTTTTCAGTACCCTTGTAACTATTTTGAATTATTTCCCATGCTTCTTTTGCATAACTAGCTACAGCTATTCACGGAAAGATAGCCTCTGTCAAGGCTTCCTCAATCAAACTAGGGGCTTTGGCATCATTTTTTCTTGTCTCCTTCAGGCAGTTATTTTGATCATTTGCTCAATGTTTATAGAATGCGATTTGGGTGGGATCCACATCCTATGAACCCATTTTACTACCTATCCATGAATGCATTTTACAACTAAAGGTGGTTCATTTTCTTTTCAGGACATCATAGTTTTTACCATCAAACATAGGTGGTTGCTGCCAACTCCTATTATCTCCTCTAGCCATTTTTCTAAATGGGGGGAAAACAACAAATACCCAAAAAAATCTAAGGTTTTTCTTCACTGCCCAGAAAACACTAGGGCTCTAAAAGACATGGCTTTGATACCAATCTATCAGGAAGAGAACCCAACTAAAGTGGGAAAAGATGAAACCACACAGCAAAGACCAAAGGAGACTAGATAAGGAGGTAGAATATGTTTTCTATTTCACTCATATACAAAAAAAATATTACATTCAAAATAATTACATACAAAAATTATAGCTAAAGCTTTGTATATTCTTCATACAACAAATTTCCTAGATTCCAATGCACCTGAGCTTTTTGTGTGTTGCTCTATGTTGCTAATGCAAATTTCTAGAGCACTAGAGCTCTTTGTGCAATGTCTTCTGCTACTACAAGTTCTTCTTTGTTCTGTTCTCCTGAATATTCCTCCTTGTCCTTCTACTATCTCTGAAAAAACATTCTATTCTTGCTTTTTGTCTTTCTTTCCTTTTCCCAAAACTGCCACTCAAAATTCTAATTCAACCACCACAATTAATTTGCTGCAAAAACATTAATTGGCCAACATAATTCATACATGGAAAGTGGGGGGAACGATCCAAAATAGATCTCATCTGAAGCAGCATTAAATGAATTTACCCGTTGCTGCTCAAGATTACAAATTCCAACAATTTCAAATTTCTACGTAACAATGTATGTCCTATTGATTTTCATAGAGTTAGAGATCCCACAATGTAGATATTCCTTTGTACCCCACATGGAGAATTCAAACATGAATTTTGTACCAAACGTATTATTATATGAAGTTTCAATCTTTTGCATTTCCCATTTTTGTTTGTCTGTTTCAAACATTGGCTGAAGTGAAAAATTTTGACAGCATTTTTATTTAACTAAAATATTTTCTAATTTATTTATGCACGCATATAAATGGAGTGATAAGTGAAGTTTTAGTCAATTTTATTATGACTAAAATTGAAATCTCAACATAACGACTGATTAAGAATTTTTCACTTTACTTAAATTTAATCAAAGAAGAAGAATCAAATGGAAGATGGCTATTAGCTTCATATGATTTTTATGAATAGGTAGTTGACAACATCTAAACAAATCAATTTTTTTATGTCTAATTAATAATTCTATTAGAAAACTTATTTACAAAGATCTTATCTTCTCATTTCAAGCTGGATTTTATATTGGTTGATGACATTAGCTTTGCTGTTAATACACAAATATAGGATTCGGCTTTGGTTATAGGGTTAAAGGATTTGAGTTTTTTTTCCAATGGACTTTGATACAAGTTAAAAATATCATCTACAAACTTAAGTCAAGGTTATTATATTAGTAATCACACTTTCAAGTGTAATAGGCACATTGATAGATATAATATGAATATTTGTACCTGACTTAATTCTAGATAGATTAAAGATGTTTATTTAAATAGTTATAAAGTATATTCATTTTTTTGTACAACCATATGTCATTGTCTATGTAGTTCTATTTGAAAAATGAGTTGTGGGTTATTGTATTTATAAGGATAATTTTTTCATCAACTAAAAGTTGGTTACACCAAAAAAAACATATAATCAATTGGTATATCGAGTGTTATAAAGGAGAGTGATAATGTTTTGATCAAACAAACTAACTAATCTTGAGGTACATTATATTAGTAATTTTGATCCCAGTAGCATGATGAAGAAATAATATCTTGTCAAAACAATGTCTAGAAAAGTGTTGCATAACTTTACTAAAACACTTGCATTAATGATACAAGTCACTTTTCTTAAATACAAAATATGAAAATCTAGTATAAGATTATTTTTTAAAGTTGAGACTGATGAGCACACAATTATACTAAGAGGGGGGTGAATCAATATAATACAAACTTTTACTTTTCCAAACTCAATCAATCACATCATCTACACATATGCAAGATTTGGTAATTTTGAACACAATAAGAACACATGATTCACATGGAAACCCTTTTTGGGATAAAACCATAGCAAAATATTGCTTATAAAGATATTAATCTTCTTCTTGTAGGCTCCAACCCCCACAAAAATTGAGCTCCAACCCAACAAGAGACTTAAATCTCTATTTGATAGGCTTCAACCTATTGGAGGCTCCAACCTATTGGAGGCTCCAACCTATTGGAGGCTCCAACTCAATAAAAGGCTCCAACCTCTATTAATCCTTCAATTGTTGATATTTTTTTCTTTAACTCACAATTTGATTACAACTTCTAAATATGTATGAAGCAGGTCTTTCATTTTCAAATCAGGTTCACACACATTATCCTTCACAAATATGATCCAAATCATGCACACTTCTCTTTCATACATCTGATCCAAACTTTGTCAATATCTTCCTTCACACTTGGTCACTATGTATATCATTTTTTCTTCATAAATCTACTCATATATTTTTCATTCTATTTTACTTACTTTCTTCTAGAGATATATCAAATTTCTCTTCACATTTTTCTACATTTTTATTTTTCTTTATATATCTATTCTTTTTACTCCACAAAATTATTCATTGAATTTCCGCTTTATTTTGGACCCAATGACTTTAGCGTCTATTTGCCTTGATTTAGCCGGGGATGTATCTCATATGCTGAAAGGAACAACTATTTGAGATGGATGTATAGCAGTAAATCAAAAAAATTAGTTAATAAATATTTAGCTATTCCAGGTGTTTCCCTTTATATGGTTTTTTTTAATTTATTTATCTTTTATAAACATAATTTCTACCAAATGCCACCTTTTCATATAGAGTGTTCTTAACATAGCAAGTATAACTAGGTTCTGCACCTAAAATTTAAATTGCCTGCAGTATGGCGTTTATTTATTTGCTTCCCAACGCCTGCTGCGGTTATTGGTAGAAATGCGTTGCTTTCAATATTTTATGATCTTAATAATTGACACATGGCGGGCGTACTTACCCAATGTTTTCTCAACTGTGATTCCATTGCTTGGGTGGGTGAATTAATATATTTATGTGCCTTTACTTTTTATGGAAGTTCGATGGCAGTAAGTTATCTCATTATTATATTTACCGCCAAAGATTGAACCCTCCTATAGTAAGATTAGCCGGTAATTTACACTTCCGTCAAGGTTTATTCATTTTTACATAGATAATGTTGGCTAGTTTAAGTCTTTTGATTTAAACCAAATTTGATTACTCTCTTATTCACCCTTAATAAATAAGTTATAATCTAAACTTCAATATCAATGTAGGTCGGCTAGCATAGATATAGGACTTTAAATTTATCTTGCAAAAGCATAATCAACTATTTTGAGCATAGAAATAATGTATCATTTATAAAGTAGACCCAACACTAACAAAGTATATAATGTATGCTTCTCATATATTTGTTTCCTTGAGGATGATCACTCCTTCATATCAATAAATACTTTACATTTCATTCACTACTTTATATCTATCAATACACTTTCTCCATTATGTTTAAATATTTAATTTAAACATGGATCTCTCTAAATCAATTTTCCAAATATCCAATAGTGTATAATGGATAGACTCTTAATAGTTAACTTCTTAGAATGGGGCATTTCTTTTTTCCTTGATATTAATGACTTCATTTGTTACACTGTGCCTAAATGACATCCATGACTATCTTGTTGCAAGGTGTGACCCTTGGTCTTCCTTGAAGCACTAGCGCTTGGGTTTGTGACATGGTCTAACCGCTTCTTGTGGTTCTTAACCGAAGCTTTTATCAGGCATTGACAGGTTGATATTCTAGTGCAACGAAAGTCCAACAATTGGTATCAAAGTTGGTCACAAGTTCAAACCTCGTGCTTGTGCTAGGGGGGATTGTTGCAAGGTGTGACCCTTGGTCTTCCTTGCAGGACTAGAGCTTGGGTTTGTGACATGGTCTAACTACCTCTTGTGGTTCTTAACCGAAGCTTGTATCGAGCCTTGGCAAGTCGATCTTTTGGTGCAACGGTAAGTCTATCATATCTATCTTCTCACCTTTAACATCAATGACAACATTTCCAACAGAGACATCCTCAAAACAATTTCATGAGAAACTTCTTTAATATAATAATATTTATCTATTATTTGTGAATCTTAGTTGAAATGTCATGATCAATTAAATGAGTACATGGATTTTATTGCAACCATAGAACAAACTTGAAAAGAAGGTGATAAAGAGACTAGTGGATCATACGACGTGTAATTACAATAGATATGATGTATGTTCAACCATTATTCTAAATGAGATCAACTTACAAAGTTGTATGATGTAATTATGATAATAGGTTGTGTGTGTTAGAAAATATGTGTGAATCATATAAAAACAACACACTTAGATGGAAAGTATTATAGTAAGGAAATCTAGCTTAATCAAACACAATTTGATAACAGAATTCCCTAAAAACATCCCCTCTTCCTCTAATCTCAAATGTCCTAGTAGTTTATGCTCTCAGATATTATTTATGCACAAATCATTGAGATGTCATCTAAGAAATGAGTAGCATATTTACCTATAATGTAGAATCTAAGTCTACATCTACATGATTGAATGATTTTTGGATGAAATGGTAAAATGACATGATGAAATGGACTGTTGTATACAAATGGCATGAAAGTAAGACAGTGCAGAATTAAACTAATGATAATGAAATGGAAATGATCCTACATGCTAAATTAAACTAGGAAATGTCTAAAGGAGCCATGATTCAAAGAAAATTAACAAATTATTCTAAATGCTAAATTGAAAATACAAAAATAAGCTCTCAAAACATGGATGAATTCTTAGAGAGTAATATTATGCAAAATTCTCCTTATGAAAAAGTTCTAAATGGGCCTCAATTTATAGATTTTTCCAAGGAATTGGGTGAGTTGGTAGCCATGAACGATTGAGATTTGATCTCGAGAAATCGACGGTGAAGAATGAGAAGGATGGAGAAAACAAGGCAATTGTTCCCTTTAGTAAAACCATCTTGCCAAGTGTAAGAAGGAATCATTTGAATGAAGAAGTCATGTGTCTTGAAGGTGGTTAAATTGTTGAGAACAAATATCCATTTTAGAAAATAAAGATAATTATTTTCATGTGACACATGGTGAGTTGGAGGGTGAGATGGAAGGTAGTTAGAGAAATATGTAGAAATATGATGAAATTCAAATTTAAA
>VDFB02216804.1:0-16794 GCA_007258455.2 Sequoia sempervirens
ATATGTTGTCCTTGTTGCTGACGATGTTTCTAGGTAAACCATGTAGTTTAAAAATCTCTTTGAAGAAAACATCGGCTACCTGAGGAGCTCTATAGTCTGTTGATATGACGATGAAATGTGCATACTTAGTCAAATAGTCTACCACCACGTGTATACAATCTTTGCCTTGCACCTTTGGAAGCCCTATTATAAAATCCATAGAAACACTCTCCCATTTTTGGTTTGGTATGGGTAGTGGTTGTAGTAGGCCTGTGGGAAAGGTTTGTTCGGCTTTGTTTCTTTGGCACATCATACATTCTTGAAAATGTTTTAAGATATCTCTCTTGAGACCTTTACTAGAAAATTTCTCCCTTACTTGCTTATAGGTTTTATAATATCCTTGGTGTCCTACCAAGGGGTTGTCATGGTATTCTCGAATGATTTTTTCCTTCATCTTTGAGCTTGGTACTAGATATATCCTATCTTTGTATAGGATGAGTTCTTCCACCACATTATATTCTCTAAGTTACCGGTTCGGGTTCGGGGACGGGTTCGGGTACGAGAACCCGGTATGTGGGTACGGGCAAAATTTTTTTAGGGGTTTGGGTACATTATAGATGCGATGTGTATATATATATATATATATTAATAATTTAATATATTATAAATCTATATATATGTATTATATATACAAAAAATAAGAGAATATAGAAATTGTAAAACTAAATCATTTCATGGTATGATGCTTGATCATTGATCAATGCCAAATGCAAAGATAAATATTAAATGCCAATTGTTGGTTGAAAAATATTCAAATAAAATTCTTGAATTCCTGAAATGTAGTTCATGAAACATTGAAAATTTGAAACATGATTCAATGTTCATTGTTCATGTGCTCATCAATCATCAAAAGGATTGTCAGAATCATCATGACTTGGATTTTGAGTGGTTTCAACTTCAAAATCATCATCATTTGAACCCAAAGCGGATCCAACACCATGTGATATGTCATCAATATCCCCCACATCATCCATAGTGGCTCTAGCAAGATCCTGAATGGTTGCATCCAAGTCAGTAGACTCGGGTGCTACATCCCAAAGCCTCGCTGCCCCCTGCCTGTATTGAGGATCCTTACGTGACAAAAAGGCATGAAATTGGAATGAATATACACTAAGTCTTCAGCTCTTTTTGCAGCCAACCGGTTACACTTCATTGAGTGGATAAAGGAGTATGTACTCCAATTCCATTCAGCGGCAGAAGAGCTTGCAACTTGGAGAGAAAACCAACAAAATTAAAAATAAAATAAAAAAATGCAGGATAAATTCAAGAATGTTAAGTGTTAAATTTTACAATACAAGTGGCAAAAAAAAAAAACTTACTTGTGAGAGGATCTTGATTGCAAGAGGTTGGAGGTACATATAATCTTGACCATGGAGGTACCACCATGTAAGAGCATCCATTTTGTATTGGTCTCTAGCAACAGAAGCGGTATGATTTTTTGATTTTCCTGTGACAAACATTCCAAATTCTCTCATGACACTTGCATGCACTTCTGGATCACTGAACATTCTACTAAATGCCGTCTTATACCCATTAGCAACTTCAGCATCTCTATATGGCGGTATTCTCCCTGGGATAGAAAGTACTTCAGTGGTATAGTACCTTGGAGATAGGGCATATGCAAGGAGGTGCAATGGAGTTGTCATCTTGTTCCAGCGATGAAGAACAATTGCTTCCACCCTTTTGTACAAGGTGTCTTCAGGATCATTCTCTTTTTTTTGTATTTCTATTTTTATTTTTTCCAACATTGTGTCCATGCTATCATAGACATCCCCAAGCATGGTTCATCTGTATCAGCAAACCGAAGCATAGACATGATAGGTTCAGTGAATTCCAATACATAATTCACACGATCCCACCAATCGTCATGCAAGATCAATGCCTTGACCTTTTGGGCCCTCTCTGAATTTGATTGCTTCCATATACCCCATTGGTTGCTAATAACCATTTGACTCAATGCATCTTTCACCTTCACAAGTTGTCTCAGAACAATTGTGTGAGATGCAAACCGGGTCTCAGCAACCTAAGAACATGTTAATAGTAAGTTAATAATACATTTAAAATATGTAAATAATGCAAAAAATTATTTTATTCAATTATGTAAAACATGACATAAATGATAAATGAAACTAAATAAATTAAATTTACCTTCAACAATTCCAATCTTGAAAAAGTTCTGAAAATTGCTTGTGACATATGGTGGTTTGTCACAAACATCTGGATCTCCTCAGACTCCTGGTATATTTCTTTCACCCACTCTATTTGGTTGCCAATTGCTTGCATCACCAAATTGAGGGAGTGTACGGTGCACAGTGTCCAAAAGATGTGCTCATATCTAGCCTCTACCAAAGCACCTGCAGCCCTGCAAACTTTTGCATTGTCCGTAATTACTTGGACAACATTTTCACTACCCACCATCTCTATGGAGTCAATGAGAATCCTGGAAATGAACACTGCATCTTTCACTTCCCCTTCACAGTCAACCGCCCTCAAAAACATTGCCCCCTTGGGGGACACTGCAATAACATTAATCAATGGACGGTTTTTGCAATCTTTCCATCCATTGGAAACAATAGATACACCTATTTCAACCCAAGAATCTCTAATTGGTTATAGTTGGGCCTCTACATATTTCTTCTCTTTTTGCAATAAGGTGGTACGCACCTTTTCATACCCAGGACTTGTGAAATCAGGAGGTGCACTATTTATTGCTGACACCATGTCCTTCCAATGGGAAGGAAGGTCAAACCTAGAGACCTAACTATGGAGTGGGTAATGTTGTTTTTTTCTTTCCAGAACTATAACTAGTTTGTTTTCCTCTTGCAACCAAATTGTCAGCATCTTCTTGTTCTTTTATAAATGCTGCTATTTGTACAGCAGAAAACCCCTTCTTATCTGGGCCCACACACATATTAATCCCTTTACCACCAGGGCCCATAAAATGAAGTTTCACTCGGTAGTAGGAGCTATTATATTGTACATTGCAAAATTACACTTCCAAACAAACCCCCCACCTCCAGGAATTTGTGAAATTCGTGTGGTATGTCTCCATAAAGGAGATCCTTTATCAATTTTGAACTTTTGGCTTCCATCCCCACCCACTGAACTTTGACTACTGGCCATTGTTGCAATCTACAAAAAAAATGAAAAAAAAATATATATATTTGAAAAACTTCTTCACAAACTTGAAAAAATCCATCAAAAACTAAGAAACTTAAAAAAATTCATCAAAAGATTAAAGAATAGGGTTTAAATGCATACCTTGAACACTTAAATCTCCTTTGTAGAAGCTATTTTCCACTCCACAATCGATCTCCTTCAAATGCAATCACCTCCCTTCAAAATGCTAAGATGGAAATAAAATATGGAGAGAGCAAAATGAGAGGTAAAAATGAAATGTTTTAGTGTTGAAAGGCCTCATATTGGGTCGTTTTAGGGTTAAGAGGCAAAATAGAAATTAAAAAATTGTTTTTTTAAACTTTTGGGCCCACTTTTTAAGTGCTGGGCCGTGGGTTCTCAGTGGTTCGCCCGAGTACGCGGCTGGTACCCCCGGGTCCGCATATCTTTGGGCAAGGTACGCGTTGGGTACACACAGGGTGCGTGCCCAGCCCTGTGGGTTCGCCTGGGTGCGTGCAAGGTACCCACAGGCGAACCCGTACCGGGTTCGCACCCGAACCGGGTTCGAGGCCTGTGGGTACGAATCCGGTAACTTAGTATATTCTTCATTTTGTAGATTTCCTTCAAGGATGTCATTCGCCCATGGATCTTTTACATATTCGATAATAATTGAATTCTTCCCACCCATAGAAATGCTTGTTATGGAACATAAGTAGGGCTTACGGGAAAGGGTATCAGCTACAATGTTGTTTTATCCTTTGATATATTCTATGTCAAAGTCATAAGCTTGCAACTTGCTGACCCATTTTTGTTGTCAGCCGTTTATATGATTTTTATTTGGAAAAAACCTTAAGCTGTTGTGATCAGTTTTTACAATGAATCTTCCACAAACCAAATATTGTCTAAATTTGGCTAGAGCATGCATGATGGCAAACATTTCCTTATCATAAATGGACTAATGCATTTTGGTTTCTGTAAGCTTGCAACTTTCAAATGCAATTGAGTGTTTGTTTTGCATGAGTACTGCCTCGATGCCCTCACTAGAAGCATCACATTCTAATTTGAAAGGTAATGTAAAGTCAGCAATGGCTAGAATAGGACAAGAACTCATGATCTCCTTAAGTCTTTCAAAAGCTTGTTGAGCTTCTTCGTTCCATGCAAAGGCTCCCTTTTTTGTTAAGTTAGTGAGTGGAGTAGTGATTTTTGAAAATCTCTTAACAAATCTTCTGTAATAGCTGCATAAACCCAAGAAACCCCTTAGATGAGTTAGTGTTCTTGGTTTTGGCCATTCCCTTATAGCCATTATCTTTTCTTTGATTTTGTATCCTAGATATAGGATTTCTTCTAACTCAAATTCACATTTGGAGATTGGCTTATAGTGATTCTTGCTCAAGAATTCCTAGGACTTCATCAATATGCTTAAGGTGGTCTTCCCTTGTTCTACTGTAAATCAAAGTGTCATAAAAAAATACCAATAGGAACTTCCTTAATTGTTTCCTGAATAAGTGATTCACACATGATTGGAATGTGGTGGGGGCATTGGTTAAGCCAAAGGGTAGAACCAAAAATTCAAAGTGTCCAAAGTGGCATCTAAAGGTGGTCTTAGGGATATCTTCCTTCCTCATTCTAATTTGGTGGTAGCCAGATCTTAGGTCAATCTTAGAAAAGTATTTTGCTCCATGTAATTCATCAATTAGTTCATCGACTCTAGGAATAGGATAACGATTTTTGATGGTCTTTTTATTAGGGCCCTATAATCAATGCACATTGTCATGGTGCCATCCTTTTTGACTAGTACTATAGAGGAGGCAAAGGGACTTGAACTGGGTTGAATGTGTCCCATTTGAAGAAGCTCTTTAATTGTTTTTTCTATTTCTTCTTTAAATTTTTGGGGGTGTGTATAGGGTGTAGTGATTACAGGTTTAGCCCCTTCTTTGAGTTCTATGGTTTGCTCAAAACCTCTTTTTGGAGGAAGTCCTGGGGGAATGCTGTCAAATACCTTTTTATGTTTGTTTAAGATGGGTTGGATGTCAACATGTATGGCTTTTGTTTTGGAGGAAGGCTTGTCAAGTATCATGCATTGGGCAGCCCATTCAACTTTCCCATGCCTAAAGGTTCTTTCCATTCTTTTGGAAGAGATTACCCTTGGGGATCCATCAGATAATCAATGTAAGATTACTTCTTGTACGTTATGTTGAAAGTTGAGCTCCATTTTTTGGAAGTCTTGGTAGAAACACCCCAAAGGGTGCAACCTTTGGTCGCCCAAGACTACATCTGTGTCTCCCATATTTACAATGTAGAAGTCTTCTTTAATTGGATGCCTTCCCAAGGTGATGCTTAGTTGTGGCACCCTTCTTATGCATGAGGTAGTAAACCCATCAGCCATGGCTACCTTAAAGCCCTCAAAATTTTCAGGTTCCAAATTCATTCCTGTAACCAATCCTTCGTCAACAAAGTTGTGTGTGGCACCACTGTCCACTAGTACGATCACCTTTTGTCCCTTAAGAACACTACGAATTTGAAAGGGGTGGTACCTAGATGCTTTTGAGATTGTAGCTAGTGTTCCATAGTCTTCTTCCTCAAACCTTCCTTTTTTGCTTGGAGATTCACTTTCTTCTCCCCATAGTTCTTTGTTGGATAATGCCTCTAGATTATGTGCTTGTCTTGGGCAGTTATTTCCTATCTCCCATTTTCCCTTGCACTTTAAACACAATCCTTGCTTTCAGAGCTTTATCCTTTCTTCCCATGTCATGTGTGTTTGAGAAGGTAATGGCTTGTGTTGCCAATTTCTTTTATAGGGAACTTGGTTATGTGATTTGGATGGCATATTCTTGGGTTTGCTCTTCTCCTTTTTTTATGTGGTTTCTCATCTTAGGGCCTTTTGAATGGCATCTTGGAGGGTTGTGGGGTCAAAAGCACTCACCAAACCTTGAATTGTCTCTGATAGCCCTTCAATAAATAGGTACGTTAGTCTTTTCTCTGTAATCCCCAGTACCATGACGGAGATCCTTTGGAATTCGGTAACATAGTCCTCCACAGACCCTTGTTTTAATTGGGTTAATTCTTTGAATTGCCTTTTGGGGTGTTTTTGGTCGAATCGGTCTATGAGCTTTTGTGTGAACTCATCATATGTTATATTTTGGTGCTCTTGGGTAATCAAACCATGGTGCCACCACTCATGGGCCACTCCTTCTAGGTGTAAGATGGTGAATTTGACAACATCTTCTTCGGACATGGGACTAAGAGATAGATATGTGTCCAATTTTTGGATCCATGAATGGTTGATGACCTTCCCTGACCCATCAAAGTTGGGTAGTCATTTTGCCCACCTTCTGACGTAAATTTTTCTAATGTCCCTTTCTTGCACTTGATCAGTTTGGGGAGTTCCATTAGCCTATTCCAGGGTTCCCGTAGGCTAAGTGGAGTTGGTTAGGGGACTCGGGGCCTGTGTTGGGCATTGTGGTGGTTTTTGGCGTTTTCTGGTAGGGGTTACTATTTATAGTAGTGGCTTTTTTTAGCTCTTACTATTTATAGTAAGTTTTAGTGCATCTTAGATTGTGCCAGTTTGTTGCTTGGACATACTATTTTTAGCAATTGCTATTTTTAGTAAGTGTTATTTTTAGCAGTTGGTCCCAACCTTTGTTTCTCCAATAGTGTACTATTTCCTGTCTAGGTGTTGGTGAGTTCTAAGGGTAATCAAATTAATATTTATATTTCCGTCACTTAAGTTCTATTTTAAAGTTACTTTAAAACTTAAGTGAGGGTCATGTGTTCACAAAAAGGACCCCTTGTCTCATGCCTAGGATAGAGGTGAATTAAGTTGTTCTTAAAAGCAAATTCTTAGCCTCCAAAAGTGGACGCCAACCTTGGGGGAGGCATAAGGAAATTTAAAATCAAATTAAAAGGCTCATGAAGGGGGTGTGGCTTTCTTGGAGGGAAAAGTGAATTCGAATTTGTGTTGCCCTAATTTCCTTCCCTCTTCTATATATTCACCTCTTGGGCTCTCATTTTCATTATCTCTATTTTGGCAACATAAGAGGATGCTGCTAGATTGCTTCTAGATTTCCAATTTCTGCTAGTTGAGGACGAAAACCCTCATCTTTGGTTGCTGGTTTTAGTGGTGAGAGATCCACCCTAGCTGGAAGGAGTGATTCTACTTCAGGGATCACCTTTGCACTCACAGAGTTTCTGATTTTACCATTTTGGAGGTGTAGAATGAAGTTTTTCTCCTTATTTTGATGTGGGATTGGAGGTTTTGGTGTGATCGATGCATTGCTTCATTTTGGTGTGTTTAGAGGTGTTTAATCTCATATTCAAAGGTCTGATATGCATTTTCAGAATTCTGGAAATTCACTTTTTCACAGTGGTTGGAAGTACTAGTTTGCTCGTAGCTCTGTTGGTGATTGAAACTTCGTTCTGGGCATTGTTTCAAAGGATTCCTCATGGCTGGGCGCCACATTTGAAGTACTCATTTGCAATTTTTTGGTGAAGTATTGATTTTTAGGAGCAAATCACCCCTCCTAGGGAGCCATGCCATTTGGGAGTTGATGCACAGTCAGGTCTGCTGATGTATAGGCCTGAAATCTGCTTATCTCGGGGGTCGTGCAGCTGTTCATTGGTGTGAGATCATGGTGGTTGGTTATCTTCTATTGTAGCTATCTTGTTGTGCAAGTTTGGATGCATTTGCTGCCCATGTATGACTGCTATCAGGTTTAAAACTCATTGTTATCAGGTCTGAAACATCTTTTATTAAGTCTGATATTATTTGTTATCATTTGCCAATATGGTATGTAATGGTTCATTGTGAAGATAATGCAATTTCAAGGTTCATTTCCCTTCTTGCAATGTTTCCTTTGAATGTTATGTTATGTTGAAAAATCTTGAAACAATGACAAATCTGCAATCCACTTTACACTCAGCAAACAAACAAAAAAAATCAGGGGTGGTTACAATTTTTACTAGGTTGACCCCTTCCTCTTCTAAGGTTACTTCTTGTTCCAGCCTCACAATACTCTTCAAATGGAATATTCCTCCTTATTTCAGGGTCAAGTCTTGAGTAAGCTTGTGCATACTCGTCTAAGTTATTGTTTGGTGTATTGATTTCTTCTTCTTCTCTTAGTGGTCCTTCTCTAGGTAAAAAGGATGGTCTAGTTACCCTAGGTGTTGACCTTAGTGGAGCTCTATTGTCATTTTTCGAACGGTTAGAACTAGCATCCCTCCCATTAGTTTGGTTGTGTCTAAGAGCGTTAGTTGTGTTGTTCATATTTTGAAGGGTTTGTAGGAGTAATTGGGTTGTCTTCTTATTTTTCTCCACGAAAGCCCTCAACTCATTTCCCAGTTGTTCACCCATTTTATCATTTTGAATAGAGTCGTTACTTGCTGTAATTTGTCTTCTAACCCTTTCCAATGCCCTTTGAGCCCTTTGGCTTAGTTGCATCAACTATCTTCCATCCCATAGGCTGGCAGGAACAATGCTCTGATACCACTATAATGTCCCCCATTTTGGGATATTCCTTGATTTTTCCCTAAAACCACAATTTCAATCAAAATAAGAAATGTAATACTGTTAAGATTATAAATTTACCAATTGAAATGCCCTTTATAAGATATAAATCCCAGTTTAGGTCTTGCAACAATGTTAGTTTCCAACACAATCCATGAGGTCAACTATCATCCATAAGAGTTAGAAATCGATAGTATTTGTTGATGAATTGTAGCTTAGGTCAGATATAAGTGATGATTGCTGTAAAGCATCATCATCGCTTATATAAGATCTAATGCTCTTCATGTTTATATTTCCAGAAATAAGTAAAACCATCGAATTTTATAAAGCATGAATAAAATCGAATTTAAATGATGTACAAAATTCGCATTTGATAAACTCGTATTTCTTACGCCATGTGTTAAAGTATTTATACTAAAGTTATTTAAACTGAATATGTTACATCCCAAATTGAGACGTTACAATTTGCCATTACTAGATAGAGTAAATGTGAATTGTGGAGGTGAATTAATGATGCTTGTACCTTGTTTTCAATGTGAATGTTGTTTCATTTGATGTTATTCTTGGTGAAATACTGCATGTTGTACCCAAAACCAAAATTTTTGCTTCACTAAGGCATTTTGCTTAATTGAGTCTTATCTTGTTAAAGTGTTGTCAAATGGTCGTTTTTGGGTTTTTCAAATATGGAGTTGGTGTCAGTACTATGTCAATCTGTTACTGAAGAGATTTAAGAAAAATGAAAATCTGAACGAAAAACATCAAAATTTTCTATCTCTGGAGAAGGGAGCACATTTTGAAACAGGCGCCCTATCTTTTAGGGGCCCAAATCCTGTTTTTAGGGTTTGTCACCTCCAGCAGACTTCTGTTCGGCATCACGTCAGCTTCGCAGTGAGCTATCAAGCCTGTCAAACGGACCTGTTTTGTTCGAGTTACGGAGAATACAGTGCAAATCGAGGCGAAAGCAAGAATTGGCTAACACTGGAGAAAAGCGCAGCTTTTCAGAAAGGCGCCCATCTTTTTGAGGTGCCAAATGAAGGTTTTTGGCTAAATGCCATCCAAGATATTTATCTCACATTCGTTTGAGCTTCGCGACGCATCTGTCAGTGGGTGAATCTGAGTTGCTGAAGCGTCTGAACTGGAGGTCAAACATAGGGTCAAATCTTAGCCAAAATATCAGAAGAAAAAGCAAAAGAGCACATTTTGAGAAAGGCGCCCAAGCTTTTAAGGCCTTTAATGCCTTCTTTCTGATGATTTCAGATGCCTAATGTGTCCGTGTTACGTTCAGCTTTCCGTTGCCTGTCTTCGTCCGGATCCCGGAAGATGTTTTATCGACTGGGTAGAGTTTTATATTATTTTTGTCGTTTCCAGAAATGGCTAAGATGCGGAATGAAAGAGCAACTTTTGAAGGGCTCTTGTTTTCACCTCGGATAGTTTTTGCGGGGAAATGTACTGCGACTATGCGTGCCGAGGAAGTCGACTCCAGCGATTGAATGCGAGATCGGTCCACGAAAGTTGATAAATCCAGAAGTTATGAAGGATTTGTTTTCCCTTAGATGCAATCACGGAGTTTGAGAATTTGACTAAGTGCGAAGCGCTTTGGAAAAGGCGGCGGATTTTAGACGGTCGGTTTATGGCGTATAGTCTCAAGATATCTTTTGATGGGTTTTACTTTCATTACACGAAATGCACATTGATTGACCAATGGGAGAAGTCCAGTCAACCAGTGTCAGAGGATGAACAGAGGTCCCGACAGAGGTTTTAGCTTAAATTTTCATCAAATTTGGCTAAGTCTGGAATTCGCTTGAGAGTTCAAAGTTGAATTTTCGAAAGTGAGTTGAATGGATGCCTTAACTGGAGTTACATTGAAACGTTTTCTGGGTTGTTATCTTCAGTTCATATATTGGCATGTGGAGTGATCTTTCAGTTTGCATGTCGAGTTAACTAGTTTGCATGTTCAGTTAACTACCTTGCATGTCGAGTTAACTTGATTGCATGTTCACTTAACTGAAGATTATCACTGAATGTCAACTGCATGGCGATTTTGGTTGCAATTGTGAAGATTTTAGTGAAGATGGCGCTTCATCAAATGTCAACTGAAGTTCAAAAGGGACGAATTGAAGCATGAAGCATTATTTTGTGAAGCATGAAGCATTTTTAGTGAAGTATGGCGAATTTGAAGTTGTTAACTTCACTCATCAAAAGGGTCGCTATATTTAGTGTTTGAAAAGTGAAGCATGAATTGGTGAAGATGGCGCACTTTTCAAGGGAATGGCAACTTTAGTTCTAAAAGGGTTGCTATATTTAAATTATATTTGATTAAAGCACATGAAGTTGGCGCATTCTTGAAGGCTAACTGAAGTTCCAAAAGGCTAGCTATTTTTAGCATATTTATTGCATGAAGATGGCGAATTTCTCTTTGCAATCAACATTGTTAACTAAAGTTTTCAAAAGGGCACGCCTTAGGTTAAATTTGATGAATCCAAAGCAAGGTTGAAGATGGCGAACTTGATAAGATGGTTAACTGAAGCTAAAGTCGCATGGTTGAGTTGAACTGAAGACTTGAAAGGCAAACCCTAATGCATAACCACTTATTGAGCTTATTCGAGTTTCAGTTAACTATAATAAGGACCAATGAGAAGCCAAGCGCCATTTTTAAGCATGCTTTATTTAGTGCGAATTTTCTATGATGAAATTCTATATATTTCAAGAATGGCGTCCATTATTTCATCATCTTTTGCTCTGAAGGTCTTATTCTTTTTGAGCGACCAGCAAGCTTAAGGTGATTCAGGTGTCCGTTTTCAGCATTCTTCGAAGCAACGAGTTCAGATTGTTCAGAGGAAGTCGATTCTAGACTTTATTTCCACTTTGCATGCAGGTTTTATAAAGATTCGAAGAAGAGATTTGCAGATTTTTCAGAAGCAGACAAGCAAAACTTTCTATCATCTGTCTTATTTCTTCTATTTCTCACCTTAGGTACTTTCTTCGCATGTCAAAGAAATTCAAATACACATTCAGAATCTGATCATCTGGGTTCTCATATTTCAGCGTTTGCAACAAGACCCACTTCTTAGATTTTTTCGAGAAAATCGCCCCGTAGTCTTCATTCTGAAGCTCTGAGCCTTTTTCCGAGAATCTCTTTGCATGTGGGCTTAAATCACATTTTTTCGAGAATCCAGCTATCCGGGTTTGTTCAGAATTCAGTTGTGCACAAAACCCATGTTCCAGAATTTCTTCGAAAATTTCTTCTGTCAGAAGCTATTTTTAGCCTTGTCCAGAGTTTTTCAGAAAGTTCTTCAAGTATATTCGACTTTACAGTCAAAAGTCATCATTTTCAAAATGCAGTTCAATCTCATTGATTACAAGGTGAAATCAGTCCTTACACATAATTTCATCAAAACGTCAGATACAGACCTGAATCATGTTTATCCAGTGGTCAATTTGAGCAGTTTGGAGAATGTTAGCAGCAATTCGATGAAGAATCTTGAGCGTTCTGGGTTGCTGGCAGCGGCATCCATTCCTGTTTCTATCTTCGATCTTGAGTTTGTACTTGCTTGCATTAAGCATTATGACTCGTCTTCACGACAGATCAGATCGGTTGATGGAAGAGTGGTTTGCAGTCTCAAGCCGAAGGATATAGAGAAATGTTTTGCTATTCCTCCTCGTTCAGATAACTTTACTGTTGTTCTTGAAGCTTGTGAGAAGATATGGGATGCTGATCATCAACGTTCACAGAGAAAAGTTGCTCAGAAATGGTTGACAATTCAGAAAACTAACTTGCCTAAGAAGGTTGGTCGTGGTGAATTTAAAGGGGAAGTTGCTGTTTTGATAACCTTACTCAATCGAGTTACCGGTCAATCAGATGCTAATACTTTCCGTCCATGGATGTTCTACCTAATTACCAGAATCCTTGATGGCACAGAGCGTTTTGATTGGGCTATGTTGATTAGTGATTGCTTACATCAGCAAATTACTAACTTTCTCAAGTATCACGAGTTTCATATGATATCCTATTTGGTCTACTTGGTTGCATTTCAAGGTAGCTACAGACTTCTTAAAACCAATGGTACTCTCGGTGTTCAGCGTATTCATGAGTATTATCCACAGCTAGAGTTTTCTCAGTCTGAGCAGGACTTCCGGGTAGTAAATGATCACTTTTCCATGAGAACCGTGAGAGATCTTGATGATGAGATGCACATTCGTATTTCAGCTGAGGCCAAATCAGCAATGGAGACTTGGGCACATTGGTTCATACAGTTTCCTACTTTTACATACATCCGAGTTTATGGTTATGTTGGAGAGCCTCTGATGTTGCCAAGATATCCGTCAGACAAGATTGTCTTTATGGAATTCCTCAGGCAAATGCAGCATGTTCACTTCTTTCTTCGTAGTCGTCATAAGGCTGCGGCAAATTTTCCATTCTCATTGGGAATTTTCACATGTGATGCAGCAACAGATGCCAGGCATATGTCTACTGAGATTGAAAGGTTCAAACTCAAGCCTTATACTGAGAGGCGTTCCTATGATCCTCTTGGACATTATGCAAATCGGTTAGAGCGAGGGATTGCACATGCGCCAGCACTTGAAGATTTCTGGGCAAATTGTGAAGATGAATTCGAGGTCCGTCGTCGTCACTACTGTAGACTCACTATTGGTCAGCTCTCTGATTACCTATCAGAAGATGTTGATGGTCTATCCGATGATGATGGAGAAGTTCTTCTCAATTCTTATGTTAAGGATCAAGTTGCTCGGCAGCCACTTCGCTCACCTGATTGGTATGCCAAGGAGAATACTTCTATCGAAGAGGTTTCCAGATCAGTTATCAAGACGAGCAAGTTATTCTTGGAGAGCAAACGGACACGGAAGTCAGTTCCTGTAGCAGAGCCGCCAAAGGGTTTCTCTTCGTTGCCTTCTACTTCTAGAGCCAGACCTAGAGTCAAGGCTATTATTATACCTCCTGAAGGGGTTAGACTTAGTGGAAACACGGGGAAAAGGGCTACTAGTAAAAGGAAGCAGAAACAAATTGAACATGTTCCTGAGGTTCCAGTAGAGACAGTCATTCAGGCTGAGCCTCACGTTTCACCTCCTAGTTCGCCTCACGTGCAGCCCATTGACATAGATTCTGAGCCTGAGACACCAATTCAGGCTGGATCGGAGACACCTGAACCACCACAGGTTGATACATCAGGGACAGTCTCTCCGCGAATTGAGAATATTGTTCAGTCTTGTTGGCTCGAGAAGTCTTTAGGGAGACAGAGGCGTGAACCATCATACAACCTTGATTTATCTGAGTTCGGTGAACCTTATCAGAGAAGGTCAAACAAGAAGATAAAGAAACAGGTGCACATTGAGAAGACTCCTAAATCCGAGATTGTTATTGAAGTTGCAGTTCCTCCAGAGGGTAAAAGCTTAGATGAAGTCGAAGTTGGTGACTTTACATTCACTAAGGCTAATCTTGGCAGGACTACACGAGAGACAGATGTATCTCTTCTTAAGATTATTACCAATAATCTTGAAGAGCGTATCACCAAAGATGGAGAAGATAAGGCATTACTTAAAGCTGAAATTGGTCAACTTCGTCGATACATTTCTGATCTTGTTCATGGGAATTCGAGTAGAGCACCTGTTCTTCCTCAGCATACACCTGCAGAACAACAAAAATTGGATCAGTTGGTTAGTCATGGCAGACTTTTAGACAACTGGATTGATAATTTAGTTGCTGCTGGTAAAACTCTTCTTGCAGATCTGTATCAGTTGAGAAGTGATGCGCATAAACTCCGTCAGGGTGTTCAGTCGCTTGAGATTGCAGTTGCAGAGAACTTGGCAAAGGATCGTGTTCTGGTATCTCAGTTGTCAGTTGCATATGATGCCTTGGAGATTGTTGAGGACCAAGACAAAGTTTTTATTTGGAGAGAGCAGCACCTTCTCAGAACAGAAATATGTGAGAAGATCTCTTCCAAATTGTTTTTACTCAAGGATGATGTGATTGGAGTACTTGCACTGGTCAGTGGCTTCGTTGTTCAGATTCCGTGTCATTATCTTCTGGAAGATGGCACGTATGTTGAGTTGGATAAAGTTCAAGCAGAGTTCGAGAAGCTGATTCGTGACAGCCTTGAAGGTGAACCTATGGCGCCTAGGTTAGAGAATATTTCAGTAATTGCAGCCAGTTTCAGAAAGGCGACTGAGGAGTGTAAAGATGGCATGCACACAATCACAGAAAGTGGCAGAGAACTAAAAACTTATTTTGAACGAAAGCGTCAAAGTACCCGATGTGAGAGATCGATGAGTTCTTTGGTGAAGTGTTAGACGAGTTGATATAGGTGTTCACCCGATTCGAGGCGTGATTCATTTCAAAAGTGAGTCCACGAGCAGTTAACTTGACTTCTGATCACCGGACCTGCTAGCAACATGCCCATCTCATCCTTGGAATTATCAACACGAGAGTTAGGGTTAAGGGTTTCCGATTAGCGAAGGTAGTGTCCGATTAACTTTGCTTTAAATAAGTGGTACATGCTTGCACATGGTCCATTAGGTTATTTGTTACCAGGTTAGCGATGGTAGCTTTCGAGTTAAGCTACGTATGGATTTCACTTCATTAGGGTTTGGTATGGCATGCATTCTGCAGTATAGATGACACAA
Source organism: Sequoia sempervirens (assembly GCA_007258455.2). Lineage (NCBI taxonomy): Eukaryota > Viridiplantae > Streptophyta > Pinopsida > Cupressales > Cupressaceae > Sequoia > Sequoia sempervirens. The sequence goes on from VDFB02216804.1 coordinate 15,296, forward strand.
GGTGATTTTAGGGTTCCCTACACCTTGATGTATATAAATAAGAGCTTTTGCTCGTTTGTAATTAAACTTTTGCTTGAGAGAGAAATATATGCTGCGCCTACCTTGCCCTCAATATTGCTCTTTTGGTATTTGTTCATGTGTCTTTGCTATTACAGTTAATTGTTATGCCACATAGGGTTTCATGCGATTGTGATAGTGGATTCTTTCCATAGTTTAGATAAATCTGTCTTGTGAATCTTTTGTCATTATTGATCAAGCGTTATGCCACATAGGGTTTCGTGAGATTGTGATGATAAATCTGTTTTGAGAAGTCTTTACTGTTATGATCAAGTGTTATGCACATAGGGTTCCATAGGTGTGTTGGTAAATACTTCTCTTGGATCTATAGAAGTCTGTTTTTTGAATCTTTTATCATTTTAATCGAGTGATATGCCACATAGGGTTTCATAAGATTGTGATGATAAATCTGATTTGCGAGTCTTTACTATTATAATCAAGTGTTATGCCACATAGGGTTTCATAAGATTATCATGGTAAATTCTTAAATCTGTTTTGTGCCAATAGACTTGTTCAGATTGAGATAATAGTTGCGCCACCTTGCCTTCAAGTAGAGAATCTAAACACGTTTATCGTCTTATAGTCATAACCTTGCTCCGTTTTCTCATGCTCTGTTTTCTTGAGAGCTGGATAGATTTAAAGTAGTTAGCTTTTGATTTAAAGTTAATGATCTGCGAAACCAGAAAATCCTTAGCTGCAACGTTCTTGGTTTTCTTAACCTTGTGCCTCTTCCAGCTGAGAACAAAAAGATAGGACTTAGATTACTTTTCTTTTCCACACATTCCAGCACTACGAGGGAGCTTCCCCTCCTAATTTGAAGAGCACTCATTACGCAGTGTGCATAGCTGTCCGTACAAACCTGCACTCCAGAGGTGTTAGTTTTTACGCCAACACCTTTCTCCTTCGATTTGCCTCAAATGGCAAGAGCCTCCTTTGCCACCTCAAAAGATTTCCTTCGCATCTCTTCTGATAGCAATGAAGCAACCACATCTTCCATCTTGAAAGTGGTTGTTGTACTCCCAATAGCCATCACTAAATGATCCCACGAGTCGGGCAAAGAACATAACAAAAGCATACAGCGATCCTCATCATCTATCTTCACACCTACAGATGTTAACTGAGCAATGAGCATATTGAATGTATTTAGATGATTAGCCACAAACGCCCCTTCCTCCATTTTCAAAGAGTACAGCTTCTTCCTCAAGAATAACTTATTCACCAAGGACTTGCCCTAATAAATGTCACCAAGTTTCTTCCACAAAGAAGATGCAGACTTCTCTTCATGAACGTTCAGGAGAACAAAGTTTGCTAGACATAGTCTTATCAACCCTTTGGCTTTTCTATCTGCCAGGTCCCAATTTTCTTGCTTCATTCCTAAAGGTTTAGTTCCAGACACAGCAATCCAGAGATCTCTATCTACCAATAGGTCTTCCATTTTGAGT